>VNJO01004772.1:0-61505 GCA_008042535.1 Drosophila tani
ATCTGCATGAGTGGCAAAAAAATCACATTCAAATGCACAAAGCTCAAAATGAGTTGAGTGAATTTGAAGCAAAGCCAAACTGAATTGAATGAGTTGACTCGCTTACGTACGACTCAGCCGCACAAAGAATAGAGAAAGAGAAACGAATTGAATGAAGTGAGAACTCTTAAAACTGAGACGCCGAATTCGAATGATTCGAGTTGCTACTGCAGATACACCAGTGTATCGCGCCCAGCGATCCGTGCAGATTTACAAAAACAATGCCACTGTAATTGAGGCGCCAGAGAGGCGGGAAAAAGGGTTGTCGGCGATCGCTCGAAATTGCAAAAACAAAGTGTGCGGTTGGGTTTTTTTTCGCTACCTGCTGTGCTACCAAACCGTTATGTGTCGTGCCCAACGCTGGTGTAAGGTCCCTAAAAATTCGAATTCCTACACAACAACTCGAATGATTCGAATATAACACGCATTACCAAATACATTCATTCATTTTTCGCTTTATTCCTTCTCATTCATTTCGTTCAATGTCTCAAGCTATGAAGCCAAACGGGAACGAATACTGATACAATGTCGTTTCATTTCTTGCATTCCACTCATTCCATTCTATTTCATTCGAATATACTCAATGAAACGTATGTTGTGAGTGATTTCATGCAGATGTCTAGTGTACACCCTAACGGGCTCCGGCGCCACCTCCTTGTCCGTGTTGCTCCCAGCGTGGCGAGTGGCCGGCTTGGCCACCTGCTCCTGAAAAAATAAATAAAAGCTTTTTAAAATAAGAAATAATTTTCTTAAAAGAAGAAAAAAAATTTCTCATTATAAGAAAATACTTTCTAAATCCATAAAATATGTTTCTCGTAATAAGAAAATATTTTCTAGTACCAAGAAATTTAACTTCTTGTATTTATAAAAGCCCATCATTAAAACAAGAATTTTAAAAACATAAACATTGTTATTTCAAAAAAATAATCCAATAATTCTATAATACGGAAAATTACTTTTACTAAAATGTACTGAACAAAATCCAGCAGTTCGTGTAGGACATGGTTATTATTATTACTACTGTACGAGTATTTTAGAATCAGGTCGCAGCTGTGGTATAATTCTTATGATTTCAATAAATTTGTGCGTTTTTTTTTAATTTGATTCCACAAATGAATGGAAATGAATGAGATGTTTTGCAGCCACATTCGAAAGGTGATTCAATAATAAGGAACTCCACTTCCTGGTGGGTGAATTTTTATGTACACTTAGAGCAAAAATATTTGACAAAAGTTGCCTGATTCTTATAAAATGAAAATATTAATAGATTTTTAAGTAGCTGCAAATGGGTTTTAGGAAAATTTATTTAGAGCTTCTGACATTCCTCAAACAGCTTGCCGATCAGGTCGTGATCGCGAACTAAGCGCCCAAGAAACTAAATATCTAGTTCCGAATACGGCGCCCTTGTGATCCTCTTCAACTTTCGCGGGAGGTCATACACCACAGTCTCATCGCCAAGCTTGATTACTGGCAGCCGGCCATCAAAATTTTCCAGAAATAATTTTAGAAACATACATTTTTCTCCAAAATACAAAAAATATATAACAATTTATACTATACTTATATACTATACTATATAGTATAACAATCTATAAGAAATATATGTTTACACTTCCGGTCCCCTTAAATGAAACGCTTTGTTGATCCTTCATGATCTCACCATCTTCCATGATCTCACCATCTTCCATGATCTCACCATCTTCCATGATCTCACCATCTTCCATGCCCGCCTCGTTAGCCTGCCTCTGTTGTGCATGGAGCGTGGATTTATGGTTAAGGAGTGACCTTGGGTTGGTCGACCGGTAGGTAAACTCGCTGCATTGTAGCATTCCACTTATATTGTGGACTCTACTTCGATGCACAACGACACTTTGCGCAGTTTGGTACGCAGAATGGTACCACAAACGTGCTCCTGAAGTTTGCATATTGTCCGGCATTTCAGATAGCACTTAAAACATCTTTTATCTGAATTTCGATCCATTTCGCTGAATTGCTTTGAAAAAATTATTTGTTTATTAGATTTTAATTTTATATTGAAATTGCAGATCAGGTCGTGATCGCGAAGTAGGCGTCCAAGGAACTGAATATCTAGTTCCGAATACGGCGCCCTTGTGATCTTTTCCAACTTTCGCGGGAGGTCATACACCACAGTCTCATCGCCAAGCTTGATTACTGGCAGCCGGCCATCAAAATTTTCCAAAAATAATTTTAAAACGAGAAAGAAAGCTAACTTCGGTAAACCGAAGTTGGTATACCCTTGCATTCTGCAATTGGATCATTGAAAATCGATCCATTTAAAATTTATTTTTTTTAATTTTGTAAATTTTAAATTTTACATGTAGAATTTTACATTTTCATATAAATCGACCGATCGCTTCTATGGCAGCTATATGATATAGTTGGCCGATCTTAATAAAATTAAAACCGCAATTCTAAAACCGTAAAAAACCGCTATAACCTGAAATATACTCGTTTAAAAACAGAGAAGAGTAATTTAATTTTTTTGGAAGGGGCCGCACTAACAGAAACTTACCAAACATCGATGCCCGCAAACATCGATGTTTCTCCACCTCTTTGCCAAGGGTCCCAGTTATAAACTGTTATAAATGGTACTAAAAGGTGCTTTGAAGGAAAATACCGCGTCAGCCAACCTCAAAATACTATGTAGTACCTCAAATTACCAACCATAAAATTCGACATATCATAGTTTCAGCAAAGGTGGATAACTTTGATAAGGGGTGTGAGCTTCGGTCACACTGCAGTATTTGTTTATATTATCGAAATAATAATAAATATTATCTAAACGCTTTCGAGCAAAATGCTGCGAAACCTAACCCGGGAAACGGCTAGGGATCACTGCCGCACCTGTCTGCTCAAGCTGGACGAAGAGCGGGTAACGGAAGCATTTCAATCAGACGCGATTCCAATCAGCCAGGAGCTGGAACAGTTGCTTGATATAAATATTATGTTGAAACGCAAGCCGGACGACGATGAGCAGCAGTGGTGGCCCCGAGAACTGTGCCCGGAATGCCTCGAGTTGATCCGGAACTTTGAGAGGTTTCGCACAAGAGCAGAGGAATGCCGTCAGCGGTTGCTGGAAGTGCTCAAAAAGGACGAGGATCAAGATCAAAATCAACCCTATTTCGAGGTGGTTTATGAGGAGCTAGACCGGCTAAACCACAATCAGGAGTCGCTGCACAGTCTGGAGCCACCGGAGATCGAGCTCGAGCCAGATCCCGACCCTGATCCCATAGATGAGCCAGCCGCAAAGCCAGAGAAATGCCCAGGGAAAGCCTTGAGAGGTGCGAGGAACAGCCTCAAGTGTCCGGTGTGTCGGCACAGCTTTGCCCACCAGCTCACGTTGGCGGCCCACGTCCGAAAGGTGCATGAGGGCAGCAAGCGACCCTTTCAGTGCGATCAGTGCGAGAAGGCCTACAGCTTCATGGGCGGCCTGTACACGCATATCCGCGAGGTGCACACCCCGTTGGAGCGGCGACATCCCTGCGATCAGCCGGGCTGCGACCGGGTCTACACCAGCCGCATTGCCATGCAGAAGCACAAGCGACTGAAGCACAGTCCGCGGGAGAGGGACAGCGCCCAGCGCAAGTTCATCTGTGAACAGTGCGGCGCCAGCTTCAATCAGTCGGCCAATCTCAAGTACCATCGCCGGACGAAACATCCGACGGAGGACGAGCTGGCCGCCAAGGAGGGCGGCAACGGGGAGCGTCACTTCTGCGAGATCTGCCAGAAGGAGTTCCATTCGCGTTACACGCTGCGCTATCACACACTGCAGCAGCATGCGGCCGACGGCGAGGAGAGGGCCCAGGACGTGCTGCCGCACGAGTGCCAGGTGTGCGGCCGCCGGATGGCCAAGAAGTTCATGCTGCTGCAGCACATGTTGATGCATTCCAGCGACAAGCTGCCCTGCGAGCACTGCGGCCGGCGCTTCGCACGCCGGTTCGAACTGGAGGCCCATGTGCGGGCGGTGCATCTCAAGCTCAAACCCTTCGCCTGCCGCCACTGTCCGGAGAGCTTTGCGTCGCGGAAGACGCTGCGGCACCACGAGTATATCCACACGGGCGAGAAGCCATATGTGTGCAGTACCTGCGGCCAGGCCTTCCGGCAGCAGACGTGCCTCAAAAACCATCGCAAGGTGCACGAGAAGTAGTCTTCCTAAACTCCTAGCTGTTAGGAATACATTTTGTTAAATAAAGTGATTTAAGTTAAAACTTTAAAGTCTAGCGGGTCCTGAAGTTCTCGAAAAACACTGAAAGTTATCTTAACTTTAACTTTAATCAACAAAAAATTTGTGAAACACACAGAGTCTCTTAAGTCGTCGTGTTTGGTGGCTTGGGACTGGGACTCGCATCTGTGCTATGCTTCTCCCGCTCAATGTAGGCGGGCAGATCCTCGAGCGGCCGGTAGTACATATGCACCGCCTGCGATCCCGCCATCATGGCCAGCATTGCGCTGCCCAAGAACTTCATGTACTGTCCCCAGGAAACACCGGCGGGCATGGTCGCTCACTGCTCTGTGATGATCGGCTTCTCCTGCAAATGCTGCTGCTCCTCCACGTAGTTCTTGGCCTGGCGACGTTTGAATGTCCGATCTAAAGGGGAACAGAAACCGATCAAAGGAATAATGAATTACTTTTCATTAATAAAAATGCAAATTCCACTCACAGAAATTGGTCTCGCCCACGGTCCAGTTGATCATGGAGAATTCCAGGCCGGCGCCCAGCAGGAAGAAGAGCGGCAGGAAGCGGTAGACACCGAAGCGCTGCTTTCCGGGCCAACTGTCCAGCAGACGACGCACGGAGCCGCTGTACGGACTCATGTGTTGCTTTAGCCGGCGATTATATAATTCCGTGTCTCTTTCGCCTTTCTCAGGCGAAGTCAGCAAGGGCCGCGTATATGTATTGCCTCTGTCACATGTGGCCGTTGGTCCTCTAAAATGTTACAAGGTAAAATGTTGTTATTTTTGCTATATTTATTTAATATTTATGAAAAATCAAGGCAAACCCACGTTTCAGATTCGATTTGTTTTTGTTCCACCAAAAAATAACAGCTGTCGAAGTATTTATTGTATCAGTCTGGCAACGCCATATCATGAGGGCTCGTGAGCCCTTTATGAGCCTTTCTTGTGTGTTTTCCGGCGGTTCTCCTAGGAAAGCCAAGTCATCCCGCATGCCCCCCGGCTCCGCATCCTTATTGAGAGTTTTCATCCGAGAGGAGTGGAGGAGGAGAAGGAAAAGTGCGAATTTCCTCGCAAAGTATGGCTACGCTAATTCATCGGGTAAAAGAATCGATAGTATCGATAGCAAAACATATGTTTTCGGAGCCCTATTGCGAAGAAAGAATAGTAAACAATTTTTTCTAGGGCCGAAATATGATACATAGTTTGTTTATAGTGAACAGCGGCGGGTAAGACAGTCTCGCATAGATCACATAGAACCCACTTACAATGCCACATTTCCCCCACAACAGCGAGGTGTTCCTGGAGAAGCACTGGCGTTCGGTGGTCTCACGATCCGTCTGCGAATATTTCCTGGACGCCCAGCGAGCCGCTCCATATGTAAGGCCAGCAGCCACGTATATACGTTATTGCGTATAATCGATCTATGTATATGTATAGGATGTGCCGCCGGTGATAGCCACGCCGCATTACTACCTCATCACGGTGCAGCGGGATGCAGTGTCTCTGGTGGCCGCCTGCAAGCAGGAGGTGCCGCCACTGTTCGTCATTGAGTTCTTGCATCGCGTTGTGGACACGTTCCAGGACTACTTTGGCGACTGCACCGAGTCGGTGATCAAGGACAACTATGTGGTGGTCTATGAGCTGCTGGACGAGATGCTGGACAACGGCTTCCCGCTGGCCACCGAGAGCAACATCCTGAAGGAACTGATCAAGCCGCCGAACATACTGCGCACCATTGCCAACACGGTGACGGGCAAGAGCAAGTGAGCTTGCGTGTACTGATGGATGAGGCATATTTTGTAATCTGCCTTCATTTATTTGCAGTGTAAGCACCACCCTGCCGTCGGGCCAGTTGTCGGCGATTCCCTGGCGCCGGAGTGGCGTGCGGTACACCAACAATGAGGCCTATTTCGATGTCATCGAGGAGGTTGATGCCATCATAGACAAGTCTGGTTCCACCGTCTTTGCGGAGATCCAAGGACATGTGAGTGGTTAGCCGGGAAAGCCTGAAATTCCCCAATAAACCCCAATCTTACAAACCCTTCTGCGATCTTCTAGATCGACTGCTGCATTAAGCTATCTGGAATGCCAGATCTTACATTGTCGTTCATGAATCCGCGCCTCTTCGACGACGTCTCCTTCCATCCTTGCGTGCGATTCAAGCGCTGGGAGGCAGAGCGTCTGCTCAGCTTCATTCCGCCCGATGGCAACTTCCGCCTGATGTCGTACCACATCAGCTCCCAGTCGGTGGTGGCCATACCCATCTACATACGACACAATTTCTCGATCAAAACGGGCGAACAGGGGCGGCTGGATCTGACGATTGGACCCAGGAATACCCTGGGACGTACCGTGGACAAGGTTAAGCTGGAACTGACCATGCCGCGATGCGTGCTCAATTGCCTGCTGACACCGAATCAGGGCAAGTACACGTTCGATTCGGTGACCAAGACCTTGTCCTGGGATGTGGGTCGCATCGATGTGTCCAAGCTGCCAAATATTAGGGGATCGGTAAGGCGAAAGGAGGAGGTTATTTTCTATAATTTAATTTGTATAATTCCTAATAGGTTTCCATTACGCCTGGGACGACCAATATTGATGCGAATCCGTCCGTCAATGTCCAGTTCCAGATATCGCAGTTGGCCGTCTCCGGCCTGAAGGTGAATCGCCTGGACATGTATGGGGAGAAGTACAAGCCCTTCAAGGGCGTCAAGTACCTGACCAAGGCGGGCAAGTTCCAGGTGCGGATGTAGGAGGAGAGAGACAACACAGCCGATTCCAGCTTTAATTAAGTGCTAATGCTAAGTGTATTCCACTGTTTTATGTCATCCAATGTGGTTGGCTTCTGGCCCCACACAGCCACTTCCGCTCCCCGCCTCTATCTCATTTATCTATGTATCTATGTATCTCGTCGTCTACCCATTAAACGTTAAACTCCAGTCGTAGCTCTGTTCTTGGGCGGCCATATTCGAGGAATTCGCATGGGAGAGAGCTGAGAGAATAGAGAATCGATTGTGGAATGAAGTTGCAAGTCTTGAAGTCTTGAAGTCTTGGAGTGGCGTGGCACTGCTCTGCTGCTGCGCTTGGCAACAGCCAGCGAGGAAACCAATAAATTTAAATGAAAATGCAAAACTTGATTTTGCAGGCCGGCCAACGCATTTAGCATACGAATGGTATGTATACTTCTCCCTATAGATGATGTGTGTGTGTGTGTGTGTGTGTGTGGAGCGAACAATGGCTAGAAGTGGAGATTCGCTAAGCTTGATTCTCACAGAAAAAGATTTACAAAGGTTAGATGAGGGTTTAAAACAAGGTTTGGTTTCTTTCTCTTTATTCATTTATTTATTTAAAACAAAATTAAACAATTACAATTTGGCTGTGCATACTCCGACTGCCGGCAGAGGCCGGACAGAGAAATTAGCTTACTCTCAAGGCAGGGCTTTCCTGAAATGTGTACAACTTTCATGTGAACTTGGAAGCAGGTATGTGCCTACTAGTAGTGAATCTCTCACTGCCCTGCTCCTTATGAATTTCCTCATGAAAGTACAGAATTCTATATGGAGCGGAGCAGCGTACGATTCAGGTATACGTGAATCTCTCGGTTACCACATGCTGACTTGGGCATGCATCCCAAAGGTCGTCCCTGTTGCACATAGAATGCACATAATTCAACACAGATTTGTAACCTCTTTATTAATTTTTTAATTTTAAAATAATTAAACATTTATAATTTAAGTGTGCATACTGTGGCTGCCGGCAGAGGCCGGTTAGGGAAATTTGCTGACTCTCAAGTCAGGGCTTTAAGCTATTTATTGCCTCTCTGAAACACCTCCCAGATGACTTTTCAGTCCGTAAAATGTGATAAATGTCTGGACAAGTGCTTAAAACTATAATGTTGCGACCAAGCTAAAAAAACGCCAGTTTTTTTTTTTAAGCTGCTTGTGTAACCTGTAATTTAATGCGTTTAAATGTTTTTTTTTTTATTGCCAAGCGAATGCCTGCTGAATTTATGGAGGCTCCACTGTTTGCCCCGCTGCCTCGTTATCGCTGCGTACAGCTCTTGGCAACCGGTTTGCCCCTGCCACGCCACCTGACCCCCCTTTTGGCCGCATCCTACTCCTCCACAGCAGCTTCTAGGCTTTGGGTGCGGCGTGCCACGGTAGCCAACAAGCGCCACCAAAAACCGACCACGACCACGACGGCCATGGCTAGACATGTTGTATATACACACACAGACACTGAGACACTGAGAGATTGTCCGAGCTCCGATCGAGAAAATAACTCAGCTTGATGCAGTCCAGTCCAGCTCCGTTTTTTTTTGTTTTTCGGCTGCAATCTGAGAGTCATTTTTCAAGCGTGGGAAACGCTCGTTAAAAGCCGAGCAGCGGCAAGCTCTCCTCCGCACGTTTAGCCTCGCAGCAGGGTGGACACTCCATGCCCCAAACTCAATTCCAGTCTCAGGGAAAATGGCAAAAATGGCAGGCGAGAGGCGAGTGGCGAGGCGTTTTTACAGCTCTCATTAGCGGCCGCCAGTTCGTTGCCTAAGTCTTTCGTTTTTGTGAGCCCTCCTAGGGCTTCTCTCCCTCTGCCTCTCTCCCTCTCCTGCGAGGAATGGAAATCCGGCCAGCATTTAGCCGCCGTAATTGATAGCACATTACATACGGCATTCTATTGTAAATGTTTTCCATCTCATTTGCATTTACCCAACGCCCGCGGGAGAACAATTCAAATATATTTATTCGAAACGAAGGGCAACGAGCGAGGCTTCGAAATTATAAATACCCTGGTGTAAAATCCTATAAAAAGCTATACATTTTCTTATTTTAGTTTTATTTTCTATGCTCTCACTTTAAAAGCGAGGGGCGTTGTCGCTTTCTTAAGACCTCTTTTGGGAAAGATCTTTTGCCCTGCTATGTACAAGCAAAGCAGCAACATTTTAAATCTTACATGTATATTATAACATCATAGTGAAATTTATGCCGTAATTTTGAAACCGCTAAAAATAGCTATATCTCGTCTGATGATGCTGATCAAGAATATATGTATATACTTTATAAGCTCTTCTGGTCAAAATTATAATACCCTGCGAGGGGTTATAAATACATATCCCCAACTCACATAGACCCAGGGTATCCAACAGGTATGTATTATAGATTCCATGCGAGAAATGTTAATCGCTCACCTGGAATTGTTGCAGTTCATGAACAGATTTGTAGCATTTTGAATGTGTTTTTTAATGAACCTCGTGCCTCCTCGAGGTGTTGATGAAGCCTCATAAATTTCCCCGTACAGCGATAATGCACGTGATATCGATACGAACGAGAAATCCTGTTCTCGCTTGGCCATCTTTTAATGCTTTTTAGCTTCTGATTGGCTCTTTCTTTGCCCAATGCATTGACGCGATCTGGTTTGGCTTTGGTAATAGGTGGGTATATTTGCTTAAAGTTCAACTATTAACGTGCTGCTAAGTGATTTTAAGTGACTGCAAATGCAAGTGCTGGCAGCAGTGCATTGCATTTGATCTACTTATCAGTATGTAATGTTCAAACAAGACGAGGTTTCATATTTTTCTGTAGATTTGGAAATGCTGCTACACTTTTCCAGAGAATGTGGATTATATCAATGATATTTCTGTTTATATTGCTTATTTCTTATTATTAAGTTCTTAGTTTAAAGTATAAGGATTTTTAAGCCAAGAAATTAAGAACCATTAGAAGTCTTAAGTATGACATAAAAAGCTATTGTATTTCTTGATAATGTCATTTCAACACCTTTGATCTCTATATCTGTGACCCTCGTTTTCCTTGATTTGGAACCTTAAACTGAAATTAAATAAACTACAAATATCTTACAATGAAGTGATTTTAGAGTCGGCTTTGGGCAGTTCTTGAGTTCTTTCCTCAGTTTTTTTAGGGATTTCTAGGGCGGTTTTTTTTGCTGTTTAAGGCGAGCTTTTTCTTTCATTTTTTTTTCTGCTGTTTGTAATCATGGATTAAAACGATATAAACGGAGGTGCTACATAAAAGTCCAGGGTTTTTAAATACTTGTACAGTATGTTACATAAAAAAAAAAAAAACAAATTTAACTTATAGCCTTGTTCCACTGCTCCATTCTGCTCCATTCTCGAGAATGGTCCATTCTTTTATACGGTCTCCCATAATGGAGGATGGTCATCCAAAATGGACAGACGGTTCCTATACGAACGGTATGTTCCTCGTACATACTAAAAATATAGCAACAAATATAGATTATTAAGCAATATTTCGTAAGTTCCTTCCCTAAAACTTCTAACCCTTCCCTAATTTCTTATTCTTTTTAAACTTATGAATATTTTTGACAAAAAGATGAATGAAAACTAGAGCCAGCGCAGCATTTCGATGTCGCCACTGGATAATGCGATACTTCATAAGCTGTGGCAGGAAAATATTTCTGCTTTGCGATCGCGGCAGACAAACACTTGATTTTTTTTTTATATACACGATATCAAAACTCCAAGCATGGGTACTAACAGGTCCTTGAATGCTTCGGTTAAATTTGAAGAGGACACGCCGCTTTCGGCCGCGCTATGTTGAGCTGTTCATGTAGATGGAGCAGTGGAACCACCTACATTCAATTTTCGAAAATATGTTGCAGTGGAACAAGGCTATAACTCTGATAACCCCCCCAAAATGCCCCAATGGAGCTAATGGAGCCATTTTGGCCTGGAAAACAAATTCGAGTGGAAGACAAGCAACATGCATTTGTCATTAGCGGCAACAAGGTGAGACCAGACGCTAGTTGCTAGCTGCTAGCTGCTCCTAGAGTGAGCCAAGTCGTGCAATTGCATTCGCGCTCTGCTCGATAATAATTTATGCAACTTGTCGTCGTCGTCTGAGCAAACACAAATGTTTGAACTTCGCTTGTTCGTGCTATTTGCTCTCGCTCATTGCCTTTGTTTGTTTGTTGCTTTGTTTGCTCTGTTTGCCCAGCTTTGATTGCTGTTTGCCCAACTTTGCGAAAGGTGTTGCCGCGTCAATTGGAGCGTCAGCGCGCTGCAGCGTTTGGCGTCCCACATGATTTCGGATTTCGAAACCGCAAAACTAGAGCACTTTGCATAGAAAAATGCAATGACCAATGAGAGCGGTCGCCGTCGTTAGCCTCCGTCTGGGCAGCTAATTACAGAAACGCTGATTGTCTCGGCAAAAAAAAAAGGGATAGCGGAAAAACAGATCCACTGGGCATTTTCCATAAACACACAGCAAACACAGAGAACCTTTTGGCCTAAGAAACCAAATAATAAATATAGAGTTAATATGAGCATTACCCACGGAAGGTTCACCAGCATCAAACAATAAAACACTAACCAACATTTTTTTTTTTTTTCTTTAAATTTTAGAAATTATTTAATTTTGAAAATAAAGCGTTGGTCAGTATGTAACTTTGTTTTTGTGTTCATACTGGCCTGCAAAGTGACACTCGGGCCGCGTTGTTCTTTGTTACTTCTAAATGCTCTTTTCAGTTTCTCATTTCTCAGTTAAAAACTATTTATTTGTCCGCAACCCAAACGGAATGATTCTAGCTTTCAATATTTAAACAACATTTGTTGCCTTAAACTTACTTAAACTTACTACTTACTTGCTAAAAAAAATGGGAGCGATCTGTCAAGTCGTTTATTTTAAATTAAATATTTTATATTGATTTATCAATATTTTATATTGATTTTCTTTTTGTTTGCATTATTTTGACCTCTGATGATTTTTATAAATTTTTTCTTTATTGATTAGTTTATCACTATTGATTTGATCATAAGAATTTAAAAATAATACAAAACTTCTATTTCTCAAAAAGTGTTCTTAATTCACATCATCACGAAAAGTGAGGTCTTAAATTTAGGCTGCATTATCAATTTTCAAAACACAATGTTTTTTATTTGACTATTCCATTTAAATTCACCGTGTTTAGCATTTTCCGAGCATGTTTTTTGCCAATTAAAAAGAATGCTTATATTCACTGAGGCTACTTTTCGCCCCAAGCGTAGAAAAAAAAAAAATACAGAAAAACATTATTTTTAATAGATAAACTCGTTTCATATGACAAATATATATTTCTAAGAAAAACGAGCATAAGTAAATCATGTCTAGTAACACCCCTTTGACTTTTATGACTGAAAAACTTTTGTCGATGAATTGAAACGTTATTAACGGAAATTAGCAAATAAGCCAAGTATTTAGAGACTTGTTACTATATTTGTATTAACCTATGTATGTGTTTGAATTTGATTTATATTCGAAAGTAACCGAAATAATTGTAGGGTAAAGTATAGCCAGACGAGTGTCGTCATGAAGACGCCTAGCCCGACTTTTCTGTGTCACTGCGATTGAGGCTCATTAAAAACGATTGAAACTTCCGCAATGATGGTTCAGGAAGAAGAACCAGAAACCAGAAACAGACGCAACCGATTTCGTAAACCCCAAAAGACAAGGCCCTCAGCAGTTACTCATTTTCGCATTTAATTGCAAACACAGAAATCTGCTCCATAAACAAAAAAGTCCCGACCAAAAATATTGGAAAGCAAAAGAGAGAAAACAGAAAATTGATCAAAATTTCGAGCCCCTGTCCGATGGAGGATTTGCTTACAAAGTCTCTGCCATTAGCGATAAACAAAGAAATATACAAAATATTATGAATAAATTGCTTACGCATCCAGAACTGTGATATGCTAATGCAAGAGTTTTAAACTGATATATATATAAGTATATATACATACATATCGGTGTATTTGCAATGGTGTACGTATCTCTAATTAGCGGGTCTCATTGTCGATTGTTTTTAATTAATCGATTTATAAGAGGTTAGAGGTCGTTTTGATAAATTATAACAAAAACATTTGCAGGGAGGCCAGAGGTGTAAAGAGGCGCCAAGATAAGTGGATATTAGGAGAGAGCTAGATACTGTGTTATCAGGGTAAAAACTACCATACATGAATTTATCTATAAAGAATTATATAAAAAATAATCTATAAGTCTAGTTTACATTCTAGTTTACTTCACTTCCCTTATTTAAGCTTTAAAACAGACTAACTCTTATGGTTAAGTTCCTATAAATACTCTGATATTTATAATTTAAATAAACTGCCCAGCTGGCAGGTTTGTGTCTGTTTTTCGAACAGAATAGCCTTCATTACTGGTTTTTGTAGTATAATTATTTGTGCTTATCATTAAAACTTAACGGGAATAAATACAGAATCACAAAGATATATCTTTTATATATATATAAGACAACAAAAACCATGCACAAAACAATAAAACAAATAAAAACAAAACCCATAACAATAAATCTGACGCCGAAACAACAGAGCCGACAAAGCCGTCAGCGACGACTGGCATTTTTTTTTTTGAAATAAATAAATTGTATGCGAAACGTCGAAAATTTAGGGGCTTACGTGAAATGGAGCTTACGTAAGCCAGACATGCCGCCACCCGCCAGAGGTCGCCACTGGAAGTGATCATCGCTCTGGGGGTGTGGGTGGCTCGATGGGTGTCGTTGCTCTAATTCCAATTCTAATTCTTTTGTGGCGAAATTGAGCGAAATTCATCCGACAATTGCAAGTGCAAGGTCGTCCGTCCATCCGTCTTTCGGAAGGTGTGTGTGTTCCGTGTGTAGCACGAGTCCGATTACCTGCTATAGTATAAATATAGCGAATGATGGTTCAGTTGGGGGTGCCAGAGACTTTTGGATATTAAACGAGATAACCAGGAACTTCTGGTTGAATATTTACTATTTATAAATATTATTTAGCCCAACCGGCTCACGACCCCAAATTGCTAGGCAGCATATTTCTTGCCCAGCCTCTGCCGGCACACGGACACCATACGCACAATTTTTACATTTCAGGGTATAAAAAAGTGATTAAACAATTCAAATAAAAACAAAATATACAAAAATGAAACACCTAAATAAAGATTCCTCTCATTTCCAGAGATAGTACTTCTCTTACCGCATTTTTTACATTTTTCAATACAGTGCCCGTCATCAATTGAGTCTCCCAGACAGCATTTTTAGCCCGTGGAATGCATTGCAAATAATAAATAATAAATTCAATTCAATAAAGCTCTCAGAACTTTGACATTTGCGGTGTGTGCGAGAGTTCCTCGAACCCGTTTCCATTTCCATTTTTCGCACTCGCACAGCGCACAGCGATTTCGCTTTCCTCGGGCTCTCCACATGCCGTAATATTTATTTACGTATTTATTGGGGCCAATTGCAGCGTTTAACTCAATTTGATATGCTAATTTGCTCAACATCTTCTCGGCCCGTCTATTGCCACACTTTTCATGTAAATTGCGGCAGGGGTATGTCGCGTTTACTTTGTGAATTTACTTGAGATTGCGACAATTTGAGGTTACGGATCGCTAAGCATTAACATAGGTAGGTTACATCTATCCTGAGATTAGCTAACATGAGGTTATGTAAGGGTTTTGAGATTTTGTTGTCAAGGAATAGTCTAAAAGGTACTACATGTTTGTACATAACCTTAAGATCTACCTTGTACCCTGTATTAAATATCATTAGGATACTGGTTTAAATAATTTATGCGATTAGCTAATAATTGTATTCTGAAAAGTTATTTTTAGTTTGTATTCTTTGGTTTGCCTGAGTGGAGCGTTTGGTTGAGTGCTTGGCTGGCGTGCTGACAGTCCGGGGGTTCGAATCCCAGTTATTTCTAATGATGTGATGTATATATAATTTAACATTACATATTAGATTTCACATATTAAATAATAGAAGAAATATAAAGTAAGTCTTCTGTGTTTCCTAAGCTCAAAAAATAGTTCAAGCATTTATTTTTATTTTTATCTTAAAAAAAGAATAAAAGAAGTACTCAATGTGAGAATTCTTCTTCTCGTTTTTGGTATTTTTATTCTTGGCCTACTTTTGAGAAGAAAAATACCAAATTCTGATATGTTGCGAACGGATTTTTTCGTATAATTAATATAATATTTATTAGACAAATGTTTCCATCAGTTTAGCTATCACGCATATTAAGATAAAGGTCTTAATTAGTTTTGCCACAACCTAACATGAGGCTAACAATTTTTGTATGAGAAAATACTTACCTTACGGAATTGTACTCTACCCTAAAAACAGGTGATAAACATGAGTTACTAATAGTGCAGTAATGATGGCCAAGGCTTTACCCAGGCTTTTCGGATCGGTTGACGCAATCAGACCCTTCAGTACCAGCGTAGCCTAGCTTTCAGTTGAGTAATACGTGCCCGTGGCGCCTTGGAATGGCCTCTGAAACTCAAGCATAGAATCGTCCATTTAAACGCGGCGAAAGTAAACAAAGCTTAGGGACTAAAGTCGATTTGGCACGAGCGGAAATCGGATAGTGCTAGGTATTCGTATTCGATATAAACAGGATGGGGACAAGTGTAGGTGATGCGACACCTGTTGCACATCCGGAACAACAAAGTGTTGTGTGACTCAGACACAGCTGAGTGTGTTTTGTTTATTTTTTCAGCCATTTGTGTGCCTCTCAGACGGAAAATGGTATTTTTATTGGCTTAGACCGAAAGATGTCTGTTCTAAAATGATGAAAGTACATAAGTATTTATTGTTCAGATTCATATACTAACAGAAATTATAGAAAATTCAAATTGAAGAAAAACTAATGTTAAAAAACTGCTCAAGTTCCTAGAAAAGAGAAATGTTTACAGAACAAAGTGCGGAGGGGGATCATCGAGGGGTCAAAGACCGAGGCCGTGCTGATGACGGCGTCCAAAGTTTGCCCAAAGTAAACACGTTTCGGGAACTAAAACTGGTCGTAAACTATGGAGAAAAAATGCACGGAGCTAACACCGAGAGAGAACCTTTCAAGTGTCCATCCCGCTCCCAGATAAGATAGATTTGTCGCATGTTTGCTTTGATTTTCCTTGTTTTATTTTCTTGTTTATTTTCGCATGAAATGTGGCTGTGGCTTGGGACACACACAACACAACAAACAAACAATATAAACCATAAAGAAATCATAATCATGTTTTGTGTGTGTTTTATTTTCGTTTAATGTAAGTATTTATAAGTATATGGAATTGAAATTGAAACTTAGCTTAGGGCTTGGCTCGCTAATCGTCATTGTTACAAACATTTATTTGATTTTCGATTGCTTTTTTTTATTTTTTAATCTTTTAAATATTGCTTTTGAGTCTTTCATTTTTTGTTTGCTTGTCTTTCCACGCTTACACTTATCGCTAAAATGTATACATATATATTTATTGTATTTAGCGTTTTTTTTCTTTACAAAAATATATACGTTCTTTACGTTTTATAAATATATATATAATATATATATATTATTAAATTTATTTGCTCTTCTTTATCGATGAGTTCGTGTGTGTGTGTTTGTTTAAAAAAAATTGCGCTAAACTAAATAAATGCTACCAAAGATATGCAAAAAAAAAAAATAAAGGTGGAGAACTAAAGTACTAAAATTATCGTTTGTATAATTATTATTTGCTGGCGAAAATTGCTAAATTAAAAGTGTAAAAATTGAAATAAAATATGTATGTATTATTTGCTGGCGTTTGTTTTTTTTACTAAATGTAAATTATTGTTTTTTTGTATTTTGTATAGTTTTTTTTTATTTGCATTTGTTGCATTTTTTTTCCTTGTTTCTTTAGATGTCTTAATCAATGATCACAACTCTTAGCATAAATATTACTCGCATGTGGCATTCATAAATATATATATATATATATATAGATATATAATATATATTTCTGTCCGTCTGTATATTTATGTATAAATATATATGTGTGCAATTGCTTACTAAAAATATATATGGATGTGTGTGTGTGTGGGTGGTATATAGATCTATCATATCTCGCACAAAAAAATATAATATATAATATATATACTCGTACGCTTAGTTTTCGACAAATGTCATTCTCTGCTGTCTTTAAAAGGTTCCAAAATGCGTTTTCGAGATGGACGTGGCCTGGGATCGGGGGAATCGGGAAATTCTTATTTGTTGATTGGCGATTGTTGATTGTCTCTGATCCCGACCGAATCCATCTGGCTGCGGCTAGTATCTGTTATTGTTATTGTTATTGTTTATGGTTATTGTAGGTGTTACTTGTTACGCTTTCATCGTTGTAATTGTAATTGTAATTACAAAAAAACAGTTGTTGTGGATGTCATTTTCTTATGTTTGTTTTTTTACCATGGAATTCGTTGATATGTGTTCATTAGCTCGTCATTAGCTCGAAAGGCCTCATCTACATCGTCGGCTTGGCTTCTCCCCCGTTTATTCCGATTTCCGATTACTTTAACATCGTCTTAACCCAATTTCGGCGGCGTGAAACTGCAATGAGAGAGAGAGAAAAATAAGTGGAGGTTAAGTTTTGAGTTTATCATAAAAGAATGACTAGTTTATATGGCTTAAGATATCAAGATATCAGAGCTATTTATGTATGCTCAAAGATGACAGACAGCTTTAAATCAGAAGATAAGATTATTAGGGACTATACTATATAGAGTTTTGTATACTATTTGGACACCTTGACAGCTGTCTGTCTTTTAGATTAGAAGTTTACACAAAGTTCTTGGAACATCTGCACTTATTAAATCCTATTTAATAGTTAATAATTAACCTATGGCGTTTTCAGCAAAATATTTGGTATAAAACCCCATAAAACCCTATTTAATATTATTTTAGACAAGGGACTATACTATATAGAGTTTTGTATACCATTTGGACTCCTTGACAGCTGTCTGTCTTTTAGATTAGAAGAATACACAAAGTTCTTGGAACATCTGCACTTATTAAATCTTATTTAATAGTTAATAATTAACCTATGGCGTTTTTAGCTATAAAACCCCATTAACCCCTATTTAATATTATTTTAGACAAATCTCCTGTCATAAAACTAATGCCAGCACTTAAGTTAATCAAATTAAAATAGATCTTTTGACTGAATGCATCAATAATAAAAATATTCCAAATGTTAACCGCATAAATCAACTAGAGAATAAACCCTAATAACCTGAGAATCACAAAACAATAATTGTTTGGTGAAAATTATTGTTACTTTCCGTTTTCCCTCGATTCGAGTTTCACTGAGCCTGAGCCTGAGCCTGACACTCACTCTCTCGTTGCTCGAATTCGATTCTCAGCGCTCCGGCGCTAATTGAAAGCAATTAATGCAATTAAAAGCCTGGGAAATGAGTTGTCGACTTTGCGAATTAAGTGCGTGCATAGTGAAAATAAAAACTAAAGTACGAGTGTGCGATCGAGAGCAAAAGTTTTCGCGTGCCTGCCTGCCTGAGTCTCGTTTCATTCAAAAGTGGGTGGGAAGTGGGAAGTGGGCAGTGGGCTTTTGGGTGTGACAGAGCGGTCCATTCATTCATTCATTGATACCTCAAATTGGCGGTCAGACGAAACCACATGGGTACTATGGGTACTTGGGGGAACAAACAGAAAACAGAAAAAAGCACAAACAGCAGCGCTTATTTGTTGATTACTACGATCATCATCATCAGCGGAGGCCGCTTAAATTGTGTGCCAGCCCCGCCTGGCCGACATTAATTGAAACTACGGTCCAGTAGAGATCCATATGGATCTTGTGATCTCTGATCTTGAGAGGTGAGGTGAGGCCATTCGAGGCGGGGAGCGGGGGCGTTGGCGTTGGATTCGAAATGAAAATGGAAATGAAAATGTGTGTGCTAATTGCAACACTTTGTCACCAATCAACGGCAACAGCATCTGCGCCTGTTCGTTTATCTGTATCTCGCGGCATCGCGGTATCTGTATCTCGCACCTTATCAGGTCTATGTCTGTGTTTCTGTAGCCGCTTCGGTCTCTGATTCTGTTTCGGTTTCTTTTTCTAGCATCTGGGAACTACCAGCAAGGAGCCCGCCCTCGATTAGATAAGTGCCCGAAACTGTCACGTAGTTGCCCAACTTCTAATTGGCATTGCATGTCCCGCGATCCCAAACGGAAAATGTCTGCACATTGGGCAACTTCAACGCAACTCAACTCAAGTCAAGGCGAGGCGAGGCGAGTCAAGTCGAGCCCGGCCCGGTCCGGGGTAAAGTCAAGTCGACGCGACTCGACTCCACGCTGATTACGAGTCCGACAGACGGAGAAACGACATTTCCTTATCTCTGCTGTCCGACGACGTTGCTGTGCCCAAAAAAATTAGCCACACCGAAAGAAAATTTCAGTTTTAATAAAAAAAAAAAGATTTAATATTTTTCCATTCTAAGAAAATTTAAAATTTAAATAAGAAACCATTTTGTGGAACTGGGTCATCGAAATTAGGATATAAGGTGTGTAGGTTTATCAGATATTAAAAATTTCGTCTTAAAAAGTATGTCATTTAAAGGACATTTTTAATGGTATTTGATAGACCGGAAACCTATTAAAACGGAACATCTAAAATGCATTTGCATGTGCATTTTGGTTTTATATGACCATTATTTACCACCATTATACCAATAAATGAATCAGTAATATGGTTTTCTTGGTTTTGTTTAATTTTTTTCCCCCAATACCAAGTTAAAAACTATCAAATAAATATATTACATGTATTTTCATTCCATGTAGAGATGTTAGTATGCCTCTTAAGAATATAAAAGTCTTAAGACTTAAATCGGTGGCCATGGAAAAGACTAATAGTTAATGAGCTTGTTAGCTCGGTTCGGGTCCCTGACCAACACAGGTAGTTAGTGTTGGACTATTAAAATACCCTGTAGTTTGATACCCACAAAATAATTATTTTTAATAATATTTTGCTTACATCATCCCCCACCTTGAAATATGCTAGTTGTGCATATATTTTATTATAACACTTTAAAAAACGTTTAGAGCTTCATTAGAGTATTATGTATACTTTAAATGTTTCCAGTGTTGGTAAAGGCTTTACAAAAATATGAGGTCTCAATCTAATCTATTCATGTATTCATGTTTGTTAATATAATATTACAATTTGTTGCTATACAACAAAATGTTTTTAGATTGTACTACTATAAAAATAAGTAGACCAGAATCAGTGTTGAACAGTGCAAAGAGCAGAAATCAGTGTTGCCTAGAGGAATTTCATAGGGTTTATGATCACTTTCAAATATGATCATACAATTGTTTTTGTTAATATAATATTACAATTTGTTGCTATACAACAAAATGTTTTTAGATTGTTATTTTTATAGAGATTAAATTTGTTGCTATACAACAAAATGTTTTTAGATTGTTATTCTTATAGTAGGTTAGAATCAGTGTTGAACAGTGCAAAGAGCAAAAATCAGTGTTGCCTAGAGGAATTTCATAGGGTTTATGATCACTTTCAAATATGATCCCTATAATGGAAAAAGCATTCGGTACAAAATGGTCGTGGAATGTAAACAACCGCTTGTGTGGAATTTCAGAGGGCATCAAGTAGAGAAATGCCAAGCCAAAAGAAGTCTGAAAGAATCTTTAGCTTCTTCTTCTTTTTTTTGTTTCTTTCTCTTCTTCTTTTGCCCTGCTGGCAACAGTCTCTAACTAACTGCTGGTCAAACTGGTTTGCCCCCTCTCTCTCTCTCACTCGCTCGCCTGCTCTCTCCGCGCTTCTAGTTGTGTGATTGAGCAGGATGGAGGTATCGGTGGCTGTTGCGCATGCGCAGCTGCCATCTCGCTTGCACCGAAGCCGGTTACTGCTTGCTCTTCTCTTTTTTGTTTTTTTTTGTTTGCTGCTAGCGTTACGCTTAAATGAGCGCGTAAGACCAGAAGAACATACCTTTCTCCCTCTCTCTCTCTCTCTATAGTGCTCTCTTAGTGAAAAGTATTTCTTTGTTGGAAAGACATCGTCTTCTTCTTTAGACGAAAATCTAGTCAAAATAATTACAAAAAAACTCTGGTATACTATGATGTATAAAAACATTGACGATTTCTATTTTTCGAGCCGTTTATACGTAAATATATCGTTATATATTGACATTATAAAGCATATATCGATAAATATCGATGTTTTTTAAGCTAAACTTGTAAATAAATCGTTATATATCGACATTATAAAGCATACATCGATAAATATCAATGATTTTTAAGCTAAACTTGTAGATTTACGTAAACAAATCGTTATATATCGACATTATAAAGCATATATCGATAAATATCGATGTTTTTTAAGCTAAACTTGTAGTCTTTTGAGGTAATCGAGGTTCATATCAAGGGAAAGACTTTTAATGAAGAGCCTTTGTCTATAACTAGTGTCTAAATTGGAGGACTGGAGGATTCTGGGATTGATATCTTCGATACTTACTGGCACTTGGGCTCGGGCTCGGGCTTGCGCTCAGGGCTCCGGACTCCGTCTCAGGCGTCGAAGGGCCGCTTGCCATCGTCGCCGCCGCCCATCTCGCGGGACAGATCGGAGATGACCTCCTTGTAGATGAGCGGGTCGATGTTCTTGCCCAGCTGGTAGAGCAGGAACCAGTCACCGATGTTGCACTTGTTGGCCACCAGCTCGACCTCCTCGCTCTCGGCGAGGCGGGAGCGGGCGCGGAGCAGGAGGTGGCGCAGCTTGGGACCCGCCACCACGGCGATCCGGTAGATCAGCGAGATGCCGGACAGGATGCTCAAGATGATGAACCAGAACCAAAGGAACACGTAGATCTTCTCGTTGACAATATTCAGTGGCAGCACGCACAGTCCGTCGAACTTCTGCACGTTGCCGGAGGGACCGTATTTGTGGAAGGTACACTTGGTCACCTTAGGAAAGACCCGGGCCATCGGATCGATGCGCTCGTCCGGCTCCATTTCGGTGAACTTGAGCACATCGCTGCCGTAGGTGCTGAACTCCCCATCCAGGAAGAAGTCCACGAAGTAGATCTGACCGATGACATTCACAAAGTTGAGGGCTTCGCAGACGAAGAAGCGGAAAGCATAGAAGTTGTGCCTGTTCAGATTGCCAATGAAGTAGTCCACGAGGATCTTCTTGCGATCATTCTTGCACTCCTCGTTCACAATGGGGCTGTTGAGGTCCATGACCAGCATCTTGAGGCGACCGCCCTCCCAGGACTTCCACAGGTAGCGCGGCACATAGAACAAGATGGCCTGGAAGAAGAGGACGAAGCACACCCACTGGTAGTACTTGTGGTACTTCACCTCGTCCTCGCCCTCCACGTGCGAGCCCACGCCCGGCTGGACCACATCCCGCCCGGTCACGCCGGTCAAACGCTCCGGCACCGTGAACGTCGAGTAGATCCAACAGTAGGTGTCCATCACTCCCAGCGGTATCTCGTCCACGATGCAGTCGATCGGGTCACCGATATACTGACGCGAGGTGACCAGCAGCGAGAAGGCGATCAGGATGATCACCGTGGCCTTGTAGTGCATGCGAAACACATTGTTGTCGATGCACACCTGGTCGATCTTCAGCAGGCCCTTGACGGACCCAAAGACATCAAACATCTTGGCGGCGTCTCTAGCCTAGGGCTTGAACTTGGACACGGGAATGGGGATACTGCTACAGGTGCTGCTCTGCTCTGCTCTGCTATGCTGGCTAAGCTGTCGGGTTTTCTTGCGGTGTTTTCGGTGCTTCGGTGCTGGCTTGGCAGTGCTCACACGTTGTCCACCATTACTCTTCAGTTTCTGTTTCAGGAATGCACACGAAAAAAATAGTAGTAACTGCGGCGCAGCGATCGCAGCAGAGACAGAGATCGAGATCACCCAGCAAGCTTTCGGCTGCCTTCGTTACGTTGCCTCGGTTTCGAGTCGGATTCGGATTCAGTTTTCGCGCTCTCAACGCGCGCACAGAGAGAGAGTGAGTGTGAGTGGTAGGGGTTACCACGACGGTTACCCAGGTAGCTGTTTCCGTCGCAGCGGCACTGAGCGCTTCGGATAGAAAACTATAACTGTTCGGCTTTTCGCTGAGCCCAAGCGCTTGGCTCCGTTAAACGGCGTCGCGAGCGAGAGCGCCGGAGCGCCGGAGCGCCGGAGAGCAGGAGAGCGCCTCGCTCCGCTCCCACTCTCCCACGCCATTATCGCGCTCTCTCTGTCTCTCGCGCGCGCAGGTAAACTCCACCACATGGGGTGGATCTTGTTATACCCAGTTCTCACAGGGTGGAAGGGTATCATGAACTTTGTGCTAAGCGAAACTAAATGTATATCCTATATATAAAATGTCCTTTTGCTGACGTTTTTTGAAAATGTAAGTGGATTTGGGATGATAAAACAGGGTGGGTACACTAAAGATGAAATTATTTATCCCTCTGCATAGTGACGTCTCTTAACTTGTTAGCGGGCTTGAGCTGGGGTTTTATTTTTGTTTAATTTTTAATTTATTTTTCAAGTCGATTGGAGTTAACGCTTTCGACAATAAGATGCGGACACATCTTTATAATATATATCTTACAAGACTTTGTGTACCGACTGTGGCTTTCTTACTTGAGTTTTTGAGTGAGGCTCTCTCGCACTCGCTCTCTTTTACTCTCTGGGCAGATGAAGCTGCGTTTTCATTTTCCAAAAGGGTAACAAATCCAACTCCACGAGAGCAAGAGAGAGTGCCCAAACTCATGACTCAGAGATGCCACTCAAGCTGCTGCAGGAAACTCGACGGAACGAAAGAACAAAAAAAACCAAAAGGAAGCAGACCGTACTTAATTACTCGCATTTGATTGTTTTATTAGGATTATGTTAGGCGAATGGTCTGTTTAAAATACACACCGATGCACCAATTTCGTTGCAACTGATGCAATTGCAATTGGGTATCGAGCAAACAAAGCACGGCTTCATCCAACATCTGGCAGCCTTATTCGGAATTAACCCTAAATTGGATATTTCCACAAAAGATAATTTAAGGTAGCGCAATTTTTATAGCAGGAGGGAAAATCTGAGAAAAATTATCTAATTGCAATTAGAGTTTTATAATTATTTATAATTAGTTTTGAGTTTTCGAGTGTTTATAATAGAAATATAAACCCAAACATCACTAATAATTAAGAAACAAAAATAAATAGTTTCAAAATATAGAACAACAAATTTATTTGGATTACGAACCTTTTTGATTCATAACATTTATATGGAATGTATTTGTCTGTGATATTTATATTAAACTACCACTAAAAATGAACCAACATTTTAAATTGATTTAAGATAATTCAGTAAAACTCAAATTAAATTTCAAACATTCTAGGGTTAATTTACTTCTATGCCGTTGTTTATTCAGCAGCCAAAGATTTATGATTTAATTCCATCTGGCAACGCCAACGACCAATGCACATAAACCCCTCACATCCCCCCACACAGATCCAACAAGCAAGTTTTAACTCATCATCTGCCATATTGAAACTCCATTTGGGTGCGAATGTGTGTGTGTGTGGGCAAAGTGCGGAGGCGACAAGTTCTTGGAACCCGTTGTCAATTGAGTTGGATGTGGATGCTGGAGTGGTTTTTTGAGCTGGGTGCTGCTCCACCTCCAGCACAGGCGAAGAAGACAAAGCGCACACAGAACCACAAAGGGAGAGAGCCAGCGCGAGCGAGAGAAGAAGTGCACAAAGGAAATGTATGGAACCATGGCTTTTACTGCATTTCTATACCTGCAATCTCTTTCACACACACACATTTGATAATTTCCAAAACAATTACCAGAATTTACCTGGCTTCCAGGTACCGAAAGAGTGGAAAGAACATTTAGCGGGATTTTTCATGCCCTTCCAGGGAGAGCGAAGAAGAGGAGAGACAGAGGAACAGAGACCGAGACCTCAACTACCTGTTACACTCGTTCTTCCTCCTCTTCTTCGCTCTCTCTTTCGTTCTCTCTCCCTCTTCTCCCGTTCTTCGGCTGCCCGAGATTCTTCTTCTTGTCTACCTGTCCCCGAAAAGAAACTATCTCAATTGTAAATTAAACATTTCAATCCACGACAAAGGGGGGCTTATCTGGGATATATGTATGTATATGTTATATAGTAGCCCTCGAGTGCTTGAATTCGATTGTACAAAAGAATTAAAGCAGTCCAGGATGTCGTAATACTCGGCTAGTTTCACTATTTCAGTATTTCCAGCGATAAGGAAAAAACGCAATGGCGTTATAACACCAAAGATCTGGGTTTATATGAACAAAGTAGATGGAAGATTGGAAATTGGGAGCTTGGGAATGTCTGAAGGTTCCACTTGACTGACACTCAGCGAAGAGGAACTTCGGGGTATCAGGATTTTGTGAGATAAAAAAAATAAACACTGTCTTACATGGTTTATGGGTTATTTCCGTTTTGAACCCAAAAAAAACCTGCGTGTCAGGGTGTAGACCTTAAGCAGATAAATTTTTAAATTATTTCATTCTATCTCCTAGAGGAGCGTTATCAGTATTTTTACTAGATGTTATAAATAAAGAAAACGATTTTTTGTAAACAACTTTGATACGCATGTTATTTGTGTGACGGTAGAGGCTGAGTTGAGGCATATTTCTAAAGAATTTTACTTTTATCTGGCCCAAAACCTAATTAATAAGATTTAAGTTTGAAATAATTCTCAATATTACTGTAGAAAAAAACACACACACACAAAAACACACAAAAAAATAAAATGTACCCACAAATTTGTAAACCTATAATTAAAAAATAAAAACATCAAACCCATATGCATACAGTAAGATACATTTTATATTTACATAAACTTGCCGCTAAATAAACTCACCACAGTCAACGAATTGATTTATTTTCTTACTATATATCGGCGATCTGAGCTCGGAACCAGAAAATATAGCCCCGCGGGAAAGATGTAAATTATTTTTGCAAAGCGACAAAAAATAAACAAACTGCCGACGCTTCGGGTCTGCTCTTCAATCAATAATTATTGGGATTGCAACCTGAGAGGCGCGAGCGAGCGACAATAAAAATCAGTTATAAAACCATTAGGCCTATATGTGAGAATATGTATGTTATCCCTAAAAAAAGACGACTACTGTCTGGGCTATAAATAGCGCCAGAGAAACCGCAACGAACCCGAGCCCGAGCCCGAGCCGAGAGCTGAAGCCTTAATTGCCTATAATAAATCAGATTGGATCCGAATCAATCCCCCTTTTTGTCAGTTGTCAGCACAAACATGTCTCATATTTCAAGCTTTTTGGCCAAAAAACTTCGGCCACGATAAGAGACCCAATGTCAAGGAGTAAATATTTAGTTAAAGTTTGTTTTTGATCGCCAATCGGCTGGCTTTCCCAATTGTTTATGTCTCTCTGGAAGTCAGTATCTCAGTATCAGTATCGGTGTATCTGTATCTTTCTCACGCCACACAGCTGCAGAGAGAGAAAATAAGATTATTTCAAGACTTATTATAAAGAAAGCTAGGGAAATTATAGTCTTTAGTAAGGATTTAAGAATACAAATAAGTATAAGCCATATATATACTCATAATGATTTTTACCCCATTCTTTTTCTTGTTTTAAGAAAAATGTCCTTGTTTTTAGAACAATTTTTCTCGTATTAAGGAAAAATAAATTTTTATGGCGATTACATCAAAGATAGTGCGAAAATTATTATAAGTGTAAGAAAGACCTTTTGTAGATTTCAAGGGGGTTTCCTCACCTTCTAATTATTTGATTTACTTTAATTTTGAGGAATTTTTCGCTGCCTGTGAGCTTGTCATTTCCCTTCGTTTAATTAATTCGGCTTAGTCACCGTCTTGCGGGCGAAATCGAACATCAACACATTTGAAAATTCGCCGAAAAATTGTCTGCGTCACGCATGAAAAAAAAAACCTGGAGCGAAAGAAGATACATCATCGATTCGTGCCCCTTTTATATTGGAGATACTTTTCCCGTGGGAGCGAGCGAGTTCTTATGGAACCTGAGCAAGCTCAACGCAAAAAAGACTTGTGTTTATTTGTGGATACTTAGATACTAGCATACTTAAGTTACTTTAAATAAATCCCAGTTGACAAATAAAGATCATATGAACTCTGTAATTAAAAGTGTAAAACTTTGGGGGCTTTACAATTCAAGAAAAGCCACAATCACGTGCTGTGTGTGATGTGTGTTCGGAATAAAAATTCTCTCGGACAACAGCTTGTCGCTGGCATTTACATAAATATCGAATTGCAATCGGGTTTTAATTAAAGAAAACTCAGAGATATTACTATAAATGTCAAAAACACTTGTCGTCTGGCAGTAAATACGATTTGAATTGGTAAAGACTTGACTTGACCTCAAAACTGTTAGGGGACAACAACTTCTCACTAATAGCAAGCTTAACAGAGATTTTAAATAAATTTAAAATGTGCTTTAAATATTATAATGAATGAAAAATTATTGAAATAAAATAACCTTAAGCTTAACAGAGATTTTAAATAAATTTAAAATGTGTTTAAAAATATTATAATGAATGAAAAATGATTGAAATAAAATAACCTTTAATCATCATGCATAAGAGTAGCTCAGAGGACCTATCAAAGCCCCGAAACACTTTCACTTTTTCAGCAAAAATTCAAGTTGCAACGCGTGCTATATACATCATACAGAAACCCGGTATATAGCTTATACATTTGTATATACATATGCCTGGTAATCACATCTGTGACCGGAGGGTAAAGTGTGGGGCGCCTTGCCCGAATGGTTCGAATTTCGATTTCATTGCGGTTTGGCTTTATTTCAATTTCAATGCAAAATCGCCTTTACTTTTGTCTTCTAGCTGTATCTAGAGCACAATTCGACAGATATTCGAATTTCGTATCCATGAATCAATGAACTTTCGTCACCAGAAAAAAAATCAAGAAAAACAGAAGGCAAAATCGAACAAACAACAATTTCCAGCGAAACCCTAGAGGAGGCGGAAAATTCGAGCCGCAGTCGTCGTCGGCGTGGCCAGTCAAGCGGCTAAAAATGTTGCAATTACTAATATATACGGTCTCTGGTTACGCACACGACGTCTATATCTGAGAGGTCTATCTTATCCGACCACGTTCGCCACTTAAGCGCTTAAGTAATAAGCACCGAATACGCTCCGTGGCTCCGAGCTACTAAGATAAGCAACAGATATAGATACTTGGGAACTGATAGTACTACGGATCACTTGGTCGACATTCCGGGGCTTCAAAAAAGAGAGAGAGCGGACACCCCAAAAACCGAAAAACCGAAAAACCCGCATTGTCTATTCTAGGGGATTGACTAGCGGAGATAAGATTGTCGCCGCCAAATATTTGAAATATTATTATTGTTAAGTTCGGGCTCCGTCTGCCGTGATTCATGTTTAAGCACCTGCCCGGGATACCTAGGTCTTGGACAATGATCCATCTCTAGAAGGTGCTTAACGTATATCTATTATTATATACATATATGTACCGACTGTCACTGATCTGGGTCAATAGCTCATTATTTATCCATTGTCTGTGTCCCCTCTTTCAGAATCTGGGGTACGCCGGAAACGGAATCCTAAAACACACTGGCATTTCTCTCCGAATTCTTATGATTAAGATTATGTTCTTGTTTGCATTGAAAAGTCAAATATACATACTCATGGCAGTATTTTAGGAAATGCACGAATTAAGTAAGTTACAATCTCTAGAATCTTTAAACCAAGTCAACATTCCTTTCTCTCCTGACTCATATATATTACCTACCCACTGATTCATTTGCCTAGTGGAATGCCTATTTTGGATCTTTAATTTAGATGGCTCTGGGATTGCTCATTTTCCCTAAACGGAGGAGACCCTGGACAATTCTTTTCTCTCTCTGATTCTCTTTGTTGCTCTCACTTTCGCGGAGAACCCTAGAGGTTCAGGCCATTCGGCTTCCACTTAAGCCACTTGCCGAATGCCAAAGAGGAGGTACTACCTAAAAACTTTGCTTACCGAGAGAGAGCGTTGATACACTGGGGGAAGAGCTGACATATCAAGAAGATTCAAAAAGAACCCCAACCTTGAGGCAAACTCGATTTCCTTCAGAATAATCCATTAAAAACCTCCAGTTCCTATGCATTTTATATCCTAAGAAATCAGTGATATATTCTGTTATATATTTATCCCCATATTACCCATAAGTTATTCCCGGTGTACGGTGAGCTTCCCCCTTTTGGACAACTCTGCACTAAACTCAATTAAAATGCTGATTTGGCGTTTCTCCGGCATACGCTGGGGCTACACTATCTTATCGGCTATATGGCCGTCTCTCCTTGGCCAAAAAGAGAGCTCGATAAGACGCCAGGCGGTAAGGCCCTCTCCACGAAGAACGGAGGCCGAAGAACGGAGAACGGAGAACGGAGAACGGAGAACGGAGAACTGTGATCGGGGAACGGAGTCCGGAGACCGGAGACCCGGAGCAAAGTATCGAGTCGCGAGCCTTGCAGTTGCGAGGAGCTAGCCGCGGCAAGCGGAGCGCACCAAATCCATTCGACACCAGAACCTCGACCCTCCATCCAATTTTTGTAATCTTAACCGAAAGCTACGAAATCCAAAAAGCGAAATTGGGAACGGGAACGCTTCCGAGAGCGTAGATAACACAGCCAAACGCCACAATGCTGAACACCTTCAGCTCGGTGAGGCAGTACCTCAAGTTCGATCTCACGCGGGTTGTCATCGACAATATAGTGTTTAAGCTCCACTACCGATGGACCTTCGTAATGCTCCTGGTGGCCACCCTGCTGATCACGTCCCGGCAGTACATCGGCGAGCACATTCAGTGCATTTCCGACGGGGTCATTGCGCCGGTCATCAACACCTTCTGCTTCTTCACACCGACCTTTACAGTGGTAAGTCCATGGGTTTCGGGGTCAACGGATTATCGATATATGATTAGAACTTATAGAACTAGAGAGGTAAATCGACCTGTGGTTATCAGAAGGTAAAGGAGAGGCGTATCCACGCTTACTTCTACAGTGAGAAGAATGCAAGGTGACCAGGTTAGAGGGGTTATCAGAGATTATCTTATGTTTAGTACTAAAGTCGGAGAGGTAGCTTCATTGAGGTTGCAGTTTGGGTCACCAGAGACAGTTTGGTACTAAAAGCAGAGAGGTTACCTCAGCGGGGTCACCAGAGAAATTCGTTGGAGTCACCAGTTCAAAGGTGGTGTCACCACTTCAGAGTTGGGGTCACCACAGACAGCGATTATCTTAATATCAGTACTAAACGCAGAGAGGTAACCTCTTTAGGGTCGCCGGAGATATTAGTTGGTGTCACCAGTTCACAGGTGGTGTCACCACTTCAAGATCTTAGGTTTAGCATCAAATCCAGTAAGGTAACCCTTTAAGGATCACAGGAGACATTCGTTGGGGTCATCAGTTACCTAAGAGATCATAGAGATTAAGTGATCATTAAACCCTTCTCCCGATTAGGTTCGTGACCTCAACCACACCGCCTTCAAGCCGGGCAGCGAACCCCCCGGCATCGGGCACTATGATCCCGAGAAGCACACGATCAAGCGACACGCCTACTACCAGTGGGTGCCCTTCGTCCTGTTCTTCCAGGCCCTGTGCTTCTACATCCCGCACTTCCTGTGGAAGAAGTGGGAGGGCGGCAGGGTTAAGGCCCTGGTCTTCGGCCTGCGCATGGTGGGCCTCACCCGGTACCTCAAGAACGACAGCCTGCGGATTGGCAAGCTGAACATCCCCTCGATGGCGGAGGCGGAGGAGCGGGTCAAGGACATCAGGCGGACGATGATCGATCGGATGCGCCTGAACCAATCGTGGGGCGCTCACCTGGTCTTTGCCGAGATTCTCAATCTGGTGAATCTACTGGTACAGATCACGTGGACGAATCGGTTTCTGGGCGGCCAGTTTCTGGACCTGGGACCGCAGGCTCTAAAGGCGCGGTGGTCGAATGAGGTGAGCATTCTGGACCTGGTGTTTCCCAAGGTGACCAAGTGCCGGTTCCACAAGTTTGGTGCCTCCGGGTCGCTGCAGGATCACGACACCCTCTGCGTGATGGCCCTGAATATAATGAACGAGAAGATCTACACCATCCTGTGGTTCTGGTACTCCTTCCTCCTGATCGTCACCGTGCTGGGCCTCATCTGGCGACTGTTCACGCTGTGCTTCTACAGAAAGTAAGTGTTTCTATCCCTGATCTCTACAACCCTTTGACCTACTCCCTCCTATAGTGTAACCTTCACCCGCTGGTCCCTGTACTGGGCCAAGCCTGGGAGACTGGACGAAAACGAAATCTCGGCGGTTATTGACAAGTGCAACTTCTCCAACTGGATGTTCCTCTTCTTCCTGCGCACCAATCTCTCCGAGTTCCTCTTCAAGAAGGTCATCTACCATTTGGCCAGCGAGTTCCCGAATCCCGACCACGACAACGACCTCAACGCCTACCGAGACCTGGGGTCAGCGCCTCCTCCTCCCTCTGTGTCCACCAAGATCCGATATCCGAATATCAGCAGCCTGGACACCGTGGACGCGCCGCTGCTCCACCTTCGGCATCCTGGCCCGACCACAGCGGGCAACACCACGCCGCCCAACGGAGCCAGCACTTCGGAGATGGCCAAGCTGCCTGTCTAAATTAATTTATTTCGCAATTAACTATCCCCGGAGTTGTATTGTTTTTTTTTCCCCCTTTTTTTTACGACCATTTCATTTTAAATATATTTATTTTTAAGCGACACTTTGCTTTGTTTTACAACAGGTTTTTTGGTGAGGGGCCAACTCTCAAAATGGCCGACAGCGAACGGTAATTTCTCGTTTGGTATTTGGAGAGAAAAAAAAATATATAAAAAAAATCTGAAAACCAGACACCTTCAGGGGGCGTGGGCGTGGCCTTTTCGAGTCTCGTTCAGAGCGGCGACTGCGGTTTGGTGACCCAGTTAGGCCATCCGCTGCGGTTTCGAAAGTGTTTTTTTTTCAGCTCAGACCCCTGTCTGGTAAGATTCAGTGCGTTTGCCTCAGAAGATCCCGAGTTATTTGCGGTTCTCGAGAGTAATGATATATTCTATTTTTATGGGAAACTTTAATAGGTTCCCTGCGAGAGAGGTACTAAAACTTCATCGGTTAATAAGGAAAATTTCAATGAATTTGCATCAGTTAATCTCCAGTTATCTCGGTTTATTTACGGAACCCACCCAGGTAAGTGGTTTGATCTGAAAGATCTTTATCTCTTCTAGGGGAATCAGACATTTCATGAGCTTGCCATCAAAAGATCCTGAGCTATCACCAGCTGATAAAGTGCTGAAGTGTATAGATAAGTCATAAAAAATAGCGCAACGATGACTGATAGCAAACTAAGCCAAGGAAAGCGGATAAATAAGGCCAAAAAGCAAAGTAAATTCCATTAGTATAGAAAAATACAAATTTATTAGAATAAATTAGTTAGAGTAATAATCATTATTATCTCTGGTAAGCATTGGTAAGCTGACACATTCCGATCTGCCATAACAATGTCCGTTTTTGGACAGTTTACTTTGTTGCTTTCGAGCGGAGTTATCAATTAGTAGGCGAAGCTTTTTGGGGCCGACACATTTTGCACTCGCTTTTGGCAACTGTTGCCAAATCGGAGACGCCGCCGATGTCAACGTCTTGCGCCACTCACTGCTAGGTGTAATAGGCAAGCTAGTTATGACACCTGCCTGCCACCGAAAGCGGTAAGCCAACATTCGAATCCATCAGGTTAATCCCCAACTGAGTTTGAGTTCATTGAATATGCACAGCTATAAATACTATATGTAAAAGGATTTAATTGTTTAGAAATAAAACAAAAAATAATAATAAAATATATAAAGATATATTATAAGGCTTCAAACTACTACTTCTTATAATATTTTCAAACCTGATTCTACACCAAAAAAAAGACCCTTCATGGAAACTATACTATTGTTACATGAATTCTATACTCTTGAGTATTAAAAATTTCTTAATAAGTTGCTTATTAATTTATTACTATAGAAGTATAAAAACTATACTAATCTGCAACAAGAAACTATACTAATCTGAACCACTAAAGCACTAAATTCCAGCTAACGCGATATGTTATAGAATTTTCGATTTAGATTCGTATAAAAATAATACTCGCCAATACACAATTGAAGTTATAAAGTATAAAAACTATACTATTGAGTATATATTTGATATTATCTTGTATAAAATCTATACTAAACTCGTATTTCTGGACAATTGAAACTATAGAGTATAAAAACTACACTAATGAGTATGCAGTTATACTAGTATACTAAACTCGTATTTCTGGACAATTGAAACTATAGAGTATAAAAACTACACTAATGAGTATGCAGTTAATATAATTAATTATTTAAACTATACCAAACTCGATAAACTTGAGTATATTTTTAGAAAACGGAGAAACTCTTGGTTATTTTTCTGGGTGTAGCTCTAATGAAATTTATTATTATAAAATTTTGTTCTCTCTCAAATTTATCAATTAAATATTTATTCAAATCTTGATATTGGATACCATTCGGGTTCTCTGTGTAGCTGACAAGATTTCGCTTTGATGGTTTGCGGTCAATGCCAACCAGCCTCGCGGCCATCACAAAAGTTCAACTTTCAATCGGACTCCGATGTGTGATAGTGGGAATTGTAGAAGGGGAATATCTCTGCCTCTGCCGTGCTCTTGGTCTCAATCTGTATCTGATTCCGATTCTGATTCTGAGACGGAGTCTGGCTGCGATGCCCGATCAGGTTTATTTCTTGTCGCCTTTGTCGCCTCTGTTGCGAGATCTCCATCTCTTTTTGGTCCGACCAACTCGATTTGGGAGCTGTTCTGCTTTATTCTGTATCGCCGCCTGCATATCAAGTGGTTTCTTTCGCTTGGCCAGCAAAAAAATATAAAAGCATAAAAAAAATGTCAACTCTCGAATATATCAAATAATAAATACTGTGGCCAAGCACGCTCTGTCAGTGCTCTTGGTTTGTGCGGGGTCTCTGCCTTAAGGGATGAAGTTTGTGACTAAATTTCTTTTATTTTATTATTTTTATTAAATTAATTTTATGCTTTTATATTATTAAAAATTTTATGTTTAGTGACCTATGAATATTTAAGAGAAAAAAAACTTTTATATTATTTGCAATTACAAAATTTGTAAAGAATTTCAACTAAATACATTTTTAAGGGTTTTTTTTTTGGAAAATGCCAAGAACTTGTCATATAATAATTATCCATCAAGAAATGAAAGCTAAATTAAGGTTTTTTTTAATTGTTTTTTATTTATATTATTAATTATTATTATTATTATTTTTTTTTTGTATATTTTTTTGTGAAGGGCTACGTGATTTGAGACTCAAATATATATAAAACAAAGACAAAAAAAAAACAACAAAATCAATTATAATGATTATTTTTATATTTTATATTAAAATTACATAGTTTCGGTAAATCCTAATAATAATTCATTAAAAATCAATTAATCTAGCTATAATTCTCTATAGTATCTTTATAACAAACATAAAACACGAACCTGTTTAGTTGCTTAGCACAATAAGCCCTATTTCTTTACCAAATCTTTATAAATCAGGATATTTTACGATTCGACTTTGACGAGAGAAGACAAACACACATTTTCCCCCATTTTTGGCATTGTTTTTTTTCTTTTTATTTTTTTTGGTATTTGTTGTTTCTACTCGCCGCTCTGGTGAATGACCGTTAACATTTATGAGATCGAATTTGGAGATCGAAATGGACTTTTGGTTGTCTCCGTTTCTCGTTTGGGTATTAAGCCAAATATTATTTTTTTTTCTCAAATTTTCTGTGACTTGTTCTATTGAGATGTCTGTGTTTGAGCGAGAGTTCGAATTGATCTGAAATTTGGTATAGGAGTAGGTGTAGATATCTGGAATCATTGTCAGTGTTACAGATGGACACCGCTTGTCATGTTTTCTGGTTACAGACCCAACATAATGTGCAGTCTAGACTGCCTGCCGCGGGAATACCTTCTCAATTATCCAAATTGATGCGACAATTAACACTTGTGAACTTTTGCAGCTGCCTGTGGTATGCCTGCCTGTATTTTTCGGATCGAAATCGGACTGGGAAAGAGCTCTCTATTATTATTATGCCTAGGAATATTTGTTGCCAATAAATTGTATGCAATTGGGACACTTGCTGCATACATTTATTTGCCAATCTCTTGGCATGCAAATTTATTTCAATTGCATTTAATTTGTGCGGATTAGCAGCAGACACCGCACCGTAAGCCTTCGCCTGAATTATGGAATTATATGGAGACACAAGTCCCACAATTTGTGGCGATTTATTAGCAATTTAGAGAAGTTCAGGCCGGGCCTCATTTGCTATTCGAATTTGGGCACAGTTTTCGCTGTGTATTTTCCCGTAACTTCCTACCACGTGATTCGGTTTCAAGATAATTGTAGCAGGGCGGAGGAGGGCTTCGAATGGGACTCATTGCTGTGGGATTTATTTGCGGGCTGGAGCCTTGGTTATATTTGGTTTGGGAATGGTTTTAGGTAGCTTAGTTTTGGGTAACTTGTACATGAAATAGTTATTAAAGAACTATTGATAATGTTAAGGTTTAGGCAATTTCTAGGAAGACCTAAAGCCATATACGAGTTGTAATATATTTTTTGCTGTCTTGGGATTGGAAGTTTTGATATCAGAGTTTTATGGGGCTGTAGATAATGAATGAATTTAAGACTAATAAATATATGAAAATTTTATAAAGTTCAGGGTATTTTCCTTAGATCCTCAAAAATACAAGGGAACATCCGCAAGAAAGTCAGAGAAATATTTATCCTTTTCGTTTTATAAATCTTAAAAATACAACGACAAGATCCTTAGCAAAATCAGAGACATTTTTATCCTTTTAGATTTTTAAAACTTAAATATACAACGAAGAAACCCTTAGTAAAATTAGAAAAATATTTATCCTTTTGGGTTTTTAGATCTTAAAAATACAACGAAAGAATCTTTGACAAAAATCAGTAAGATGTTTATCCTTTTAGGTTTTTAGATCTATAAAATACAACTAAAAAATTCCAAGCAAAGCCACATAAATATAATATCTTAAAAATACAACTAAAAAATCCTTAGCAAAATCAGAGAAATATTTAATATTTGAATATTTATTTATTTAAACATTTATTTTTAAATATTTATTTATTTAAATACATATTTATTTTTAAATATTTATTTATTTAAATATTTGGTTTTATAAATAAAGAATAAAGTAGAATATTTGTTGTTGTGAAATTCGTCTCTTTATTGCCGGAATTTTCCGCGTGTGAACGACCTTCGTCGCTGGCCATTTTCCATTTTCCGCACAAACAAGGAAGGAAAGCTGAAGCTGGCGTTCTTTGTGCTCCTTTGTGTCGTCATCTAGCGAATCCTTGTTTCCTTCGCTTCCGCGAATGACGCAAAAATCTGGGCGCGTAGGTCAGTTCGAGTGGGATTCGTATTTGGAGTTGGACTCAATCTCAGTCTCAGTCTCAGGAAGAGAATCAGGAACAGGAACAGGATATGCTCTCTGCTCTCTCTCTCTGTGTCTCTCTCTCTAAGTCATTTTGCTGGGTGGGAGAGATCCACCCCAAAAAAAAGGACCCGTGACGCAGCATTCGCATCGCAACAAGGACTCTTGGCAGGAAGTGGATGTCGCGAATGCATATTCCATTTGAAATCGTAAATTTCAGCTGGGAATTTCAGGGTTGACCGCCTGGTTTTAGGGGTTGTTCGTCCTTCTCTCTATGCCTTCCCTTTATCCTCCTCTCCTTCGGTTTCCCTTTCCGTTTGTGTGCAGCTTGTGACGACACAAAATCGCTGGAAAATGCCCGAGAATTTTCCTAAATGCGTGTGATCTGTGATTTATATTTATATTTTGGTTTTCTGGTCTTGACAATGACCTTGAACATCTGGCATGCAGATAGATCTATTTAAGGAAAAACCCTTATATGTAACCTCTATAAAATACTCTATATGTCTCTAGCAGAATATTCCGTAATTTGCTCTCTAAACAAATCTTTTTCATCAGTTTTGAAATGCCATTGACCCCAGAGTTTACACTGTTTCCGTAATAAAATTATGTTGATAATGATTTAAAAATATATATTTGTATAATCACATGAGTTGCGCGATCGAGAGCCAACCTTCATGTGATGGTTCCCTATTTATCGGACCTACTTATAGGGCGATGACCAAAGCCTGGTTGGGCCTGACGACTTAACCCCACCTTTCAGTTGAGATACTTTTCGAGTGTCAGTCGCATTATTCCATCCCATTTAACACCATAACACCCCTCAATCAACCTGCAAGCAACCTTCGTTCCTATCTCGATGTTCGTTCGGAATAAAATAGTATTTGCTTTTTGTTTTCTTTATTTTTCACCCTAGAAATCTTTCGACAGTGGAGGAGAGGAGAAGAGGGCTCTAAAAATTGATAGGAGACAGGGCAAATGTGACAGTTGAAATGCTGATAAAGAAGCGACGCGATGCGATTAAAAGATGTGTTCCAAGAAGGTCTCTCGGATTGCTCTCTCCTTGGGAAAAGTCGTACTAAATATAGTAAGTATTAAACGGAGACAATATTACTACTCCAAAAAAAATCGTCGTAGAATCTATACTATTGTTACATGAATTCTATACCTTAGAGTATAAAAAATTTCTTAAAAAGATGCTTATTATCTTATCTTTCGAAAGTAAAAAAATTATACTTTTGACATTATCAATTAATACCATAGAGTATCAATGTTATACTTTCTAGTATTTTTCCTAGTATATTTTGTAGACTTTATCGTATATGTTTTATGCTATAGAGGCATACAAACCGTTATCAAATTTGATGTGACGATTAAAATAAATTACAATTAATGGAATATAACTTTAAACTTTTGGCATTACAAATTAATGTGAGGGAAAAAAACGTTCTCAACTATCCCGAATTTGGCATTTTTCTTCAAAAAAGTATGCCAAAGTATTAATACTAGAAACGAGTAGAAGAATGCTCACATTGAGAAAGGTTTCTGTTCTCAAATTTTGTGACGATTAAAATATATTTTAAATAATGGAATATAATTTAAAACTTTTGGCATTACAAATTAATGTGAAAGTAATTCCTTTTGAGGGCTCAAGTTAAGCTTAAAGGTTAATATTTGCTTTTCAAAACATATAACATATATCTGGTAGATCGTTGATCCCAGGGCTTTATTGTGTACATCATCGTGATGGTGTACTTATTCTGGTTCTTGGCTCCATGTCACGGAGATCGGTGGTGGGCCAGCGCGAATTAGTGTCGCATGCCCAATGATGATAGCGCCTCAAGGCGCTTTCAATTTAAGCAATTACGCAACTGTCCGCCTGTCCGTCCGTCCGTATGTCTATTTTTTCCACCCATTAGTAGGGGAGTACGGGACCACGGGTGTGTCCCCGGGAACCAGGTTGCGCTCTCTTTGAGCTTAATCAATCAGCCGCAAATTGAGCTGGCTTAAATGATCTCGTCCAATTGCCAAACGGAGGAATGTCAAATCCAATTCCGATTGATTGCGTTCGCCGTTCGATCGGAGGTCACCAGCTCTCTGATCCCCAACCGCATACAGATCAAAATATTGGGGTTCAATCTAAAATAAAGTCGATGCTAAGATATTATATTCATATATTTTTCATAGAGCCGTAAATTAATCTTAAAAATAACTCCAAATGATTAGATTTCTAGCCAAAATATCAACTTTATATAGATAGAAATGGAATAAAATATTTTTTATTTTTTGTATAATAAAATATATATAGACATGGTCTCTGCTCAAAAGTTATTCTGTGTGCATTTCCGATTCCGCGGGGAATTCAGAACTCAGAACTCGAAGCTCATGAAACTGTGTCACAGTTGCCGATGAAAGATCTGACTACTTGAGCTGTCTCAAGGTGCTCCTCGAGCAGGTCCAAAAGCATCGAGGGTTGCACCATTTGGGGGCAATGCCAATTAATAGTGCATTCGAGACTTTTTTTCTTCAGAAATACCTATAAATGGTATCGAACTCGTTCATTATTAGCGGCTCTAAAGAACACTTAGCTAAACAAATATTTTGAGAAACTAGATTATCTCTATAGACAAAGTAAACTTTTACTTTATTTTTCCTAAGATCGTGTAGAATTGAACAAGTTATTAAACATATAAGGTAAGAAAGAAAATAATAGTTTCAAAAGATATTTATTAAAATAAAACCCTAACCAAATGCCAACATTGCATTTGTATGAGTGAACATTTAACCCTCTATGGCTAGATATGAAAAAAAAGAGCTAAAATTTACTGTAATATAGCAAAAAAATAGTTATAACCTAAAAACTAACTATTTAACGCTAAAAAAAGGCTAAATCTAGCCACACAATTACAATTTGTCTGCACTGATTCTTTTGTTCTCTTTTGTGCATACTGGCGTGAGCGGCAGCGACGCCGACTGAGAAAAATCCAATCCCGCGGGATAGGACCGTGCCGACCGCTGGACTAAACCTTATTTGCACTTATTTTCCTCTTTCAGAACCCATGAAAAGTCTAATAAAAAGCTTCCTCAACAGGGATAATGTATGTCCTGTCTGGCTTTCTTGCTTATAAAAATCCACACGCATATGGTGAAATTCCCGTAATACCTTTTTCTAGAAACTAATTTTCGATAAATTCGAATAGCACTCAAATTGCGCAAGCGTGGCTTCGAGAGAGAGTGAGCGAGGCAGCGCAAAGAATTGAGTGCGAGAGAGCTGTCTCTGAAACCGTCTCACCTGCGCGCGTCGCTGTTCCAGTGCCACGCGTTCCCCGCTCTCGGCCTTCGTTTCAAGCCCAGCTCGTTTCAAGCCCGCAAATGAAAACATCTTTTGTTAGGTTTTTCTTCTTTTTTGTTTGTTTCTTCTTTCGGGTTTTGTTGTTGTTTTTGGTTCTTTTTTTTTTGTGATTTTCTCTATACTAGTTTGTGTTCGTTTCTTTATTACAACTTACAATTAACAGAGGCTTAAGGGCTACGAAAAAAAATTGTGCGTTTACAAAGCTTTGTTGATTGATACGCTCGCTCGCTCTCTCTCTCACCGCGCTAATGAAGTGAGAGTGAGAGTGAGCAGCGCCGCTGCTGCTGTGGCGGCCACACCCCATTTACCGTTGCCCACCGTGGCGGCCGCATTGCAACCGTCCGTGTCGCACGTGTAGATGCAGCTGCGATAGTCCATGCGGTCGCCCTTGTTCCGCACATAGTCGCAGTAGTTGCCCAGATCCTTGGAGCTGCAGAAGCGCTTGGCGCCGATGCCGCCCTCGAAGCGGCCCACATGCTTCACGCAAAACTGGGCGCCATGGACGCTGGAGCAGTTCTGCGGCTGGATGTCCGGCTCGTCGTACCGCTCGAACCACTCGCCGCACTGGAACGGCTGATGTGTGTCGCTCGTGTCGCACACATAGCAGTCGATGGCGGCCACCTCGGGCATCCGTAGCAGACTCAGCAGGCTCAGGAGGCACAGGAGCAGGAGGCTCATTGTGGTGGAAGGAGGAGAGGTCATTGCGTCACGCGGAGAGGCGAGAGGGTATCGTGTATCGAGTATTGCTTAGCAGTCAGCGTCGTCAGCAAATGCCAAGTCCGTACTGGGTCTGAAACGGCGCTGCGACTTCGCTTCGTTTCCACCGTTCCATTTCGTTTCGATTCACTCACTGGCCTACAAGCTGGCAAGGTGCTAGGGAGAAGGCGGGTGGCGGGTAGCGGGTGAGAGCGAAGTGAGCGAGAGAGGGAGCTGGCCAGCTTGGCTCGTTTCTAGCCAGATCTAACTGGTTGCAGAGGTCAAGCGTAGGTCACCTCGCATTTCGAATTGATATTTTGAAGAGCTTTCGAACCACGTAACTTCTTTAACTGGAAAAATGTGTTAGGTTCGAACTAGATTTAGTTTGAACAGATATAGAATACTTTAGCAGATCTGCTTTATTTTTAAAATTATAGACAGAATTAATTGAATTGAATAAATAAATAAGTAAGATCGAAAATGTTCCTTAGTCTAGCTTATTTTCAATCATATCTGCTCTATAAATAAGACCAAGTTCTTGGAGATGCCTAAATTAGCTCCATATTTGACTTAAAATAAACTTATGATACATTCTTTGATCAGTTTTTAGGTAGTTATGATAAAAATCTGTTATTTTCTTAGTATCTTGACTTGTTTCAAGTCAAATCTAGCTAGATTCCAGGCTTATGATAAGTTGGGCGCCATTTTATTGTATTGATATACAAAAATATCATTAAAAATCCGTTAAACTCCCTAATAATATTGAGAACCTCGTAATCCCCACACATTTTTAATAGTTTCCAATAGGTCCGACTGAAGATTTTGTATGATGAAAATTTTCTAAATCGGCAATGTATGGACTTAAAGCTACGTACTCAGACACGCGAAAAGTGTTCCTAAGCAGTGCGATAGAGCGAGAGGGTGACTATTGAATTCTCGTTTTGACTCAATGCTTAGGAACACTTTTCGAGCGTCCGAGTACGTAGTTTCACCCAAGAATCTGTAGATTGATATAGGCCAAGTAATATATTATGGCCCAATTCAATGGCCTTTGGCATCTCTGACGCTCACTTGGCTCTCTCTCTCTCTCAATCTCCCTCTCTGGCCTGTTGTGCTGGATTCAGCAATTGTTAGCTGTTGGCAGTAGAAACCGGTTGCCAGGCAGCAGGGTTAGGGCTAACTTCTAGGGCTAGCTGAGACTATCCATGGATATAGTTATCGTACGACGTACGTCCTGCGCTGGCGCCCTCGTAATCGGTTATCGGCAATCGCCGGGGTTATCAGCTATCGGTTATCGGTGCTGACCCCCACCTGAAACTTGTTGTGCAGCCAGCAACAGGTAAGGTATTTTGTACGTGAGCGAGACAAGCACGCTCACATAGAGAACGAGTTGCGGCTACAGATACAAAGATACTCACCAGCAAACACAGATACAAAAGCAGCCGAGCTCAGCTCTTTGTTCTTCTCTGCTTTTTGTTACCCAAGTTGAGGTCTTCTGTTGGCATTTTTGGTATGCTTTCTTAGGTGGTTTGTAATCCCCTTCCTGGCCCAAGCGGGTACTACGGCTTTTTAAAGGGGAATATCATATCAAATCAAGTTTGATCTTATCCTGGACTAAATTCGAAACCCTTTTTATTGTACAAATTCTTCTGGCCTTCTTCAGCAAAGCTAAATGGAAATATCAGAATTAAAATTATACATAAATAACCCGAAATTTCTTATCAGTGGCTGTTGTGGGAATATATATATTTTTAGGGTGCTCGAAAGTTGGTAAAAACCTTCCAATAACTCGAAATTATCAGAGAAGCTTATCAGAGAAGCTGCCATTGAAATATAATGTTCCCACTAGGGTGTTCGAAGCTTCGATTCCCAAGGTGCCCGATGGAATCTTGTTCTTTTTCCGTGGAGTGGGCAACTCCAAGCCAAAACGAGGGCATTCAACTTCTTTCTGCGCTTCTCCCACTGATTCTACCACTCAAGAGAGAGAGAGAGAGGCATTGTCAACCGATCAAGCCCGATCCTCCGTCACCCAATCGTTACAAAAGAAGCCAGTTCAAGCCAAGCCCATGACTTGGTAATTGAAAGCCAAGCCAGGCTTTCTTGTTTTGGACCCATAAAAGCCCGTACTTTGGACCGAAGTGACCACGTTTGGAATGTACATTTCACAACGACCAACGATCACTCGTTCATCATTCCGGCATTGAGTCATTGCGATCCACACTTGTGGAAACACGAATCTCCACCTCATTATGGTCCCAAGTCCGACATGATCCTCATCTGGCATTAACGACCAGATCGGGGGAGGAGTACATAATGTCAAGTGCTATATGCTACATGTCTCATGGGGGAGATCGTTCGAGCATTTAAATGCCTCTGGAGATCGTTTTTCGGGTAATTTCTATGGCTCTATCACGGGGTAGAAGAATTCTGGTGGAACGGGAGGGAAGATCACTTAGCGATAAGTCAATGTACTCTTGATGTTCGTCAAATTGATCGCTTAATGACCGATTTCGAAAGCAAAGTTGGGCATATGTAAAACAATTGAAGAGGCTTCAAAGGTCAATTAACTAAAATGAAGAAATACTTTTTGAATCTTTATTGATGCATTCTGTAGAAGATAAATGGCTCGTAAAAGCGTTTAACATTTATGAAGATCATAAAGATTTTAAGGTACTTTGCACTGTATTTAAAGTCTTTAATATTTTATTAAATAATAATCCAATTTTAGAAATGTTTTTAAAGAAGCGATTTCGAGACCTCGTATGCGATAACTGAAACATTAATCCAGGATCACATTATTCATTATTTGTAGTATTTAGGCTTAGATAGACCTTTTGAATGTTCAGATTCTTATAGATATATATAGATTCTTATAAACCAATTTTTATACCCGGTACCCATAGGGTACAAGGGTATTATGGGTTAGTGCAAACCTCTGTCCGTCCGTGTGAAACAACAGATCTCAGAGACTATAAGAGCTAGAGTTACCAAATTTGGTAATAACATTGAAATCTGTTGCACGCAGATCAAGTTTGTTTTAAAATTTGGCCACGCCCACTTGCGCCCTCAGAAATCATAAAAAACATAAATAGCTTATTTTATGTTTTTTATGATTTCTGAGGGCGCAAGTGTAAAGTGGAACTTCCCAGGCTTCATTTATAGCTTCTTATAAACCAAATTTTAACGATCGTACCAGTGATCTTCGAAGGCCCTGTTTTCCCCTATTTCCTCCCGAAAGTAACTCTATTTTAGGCACCTCTGGATGGTTCTTCGCCTGCCTACGTGATGAATTCCCGTACACCGGACATTGACGATCGTCGAGTTCTTCAAAACAGATGCTCGAGCTCACGCTATATATAGAATACTTGAGAATACTTGGGATGTTTAACGGGATGCTGGGGTCCCGGACTTGCAGATCTGGCATTTGTCTTCCAGTATTTTCCACTCAACTCCTTTATATCACCGATCTTTCAGCGATCTCTCTGCGAAGTTGTTCGATATGCTATTGATACAGACGAAAAAAAAATTAAATATAATTAAATTTTTAATATATTTATTAAATTATAATATTATCGATCTCTTAAATATTAAGAAACTTGGGAACGATCGCTATTTTTCTCTCTGTGTAGAATGGGCCAGACATAAAAGGAATCTGCAGCCCCCTTTTGGCAACCCCTCTCTCAAATCCTCCGCCTGTCTAACTTTTTTTCTGCCTTTCTCCCCTTCCTTTTTTATTCTCCTCTTTTAAGGAAGCAGCCCAAAAAGGAAGTTGCAAAAAAAAAAAAACAGGAGCAGCTGCTGCTGATGAGAGAGAGTTGCACAAATGAGTGAGTTTCTTGCATCCTCTCTCCTCGAGAGAGTGTAAATCCAGGAGAGAGGCAGAGAGAAAGAGATTGACAGCGGGAGAGAGTGAAAGAGTAAGGATGGACCATGGTGCAGTTGCAACACACTGAGATAAATCGAAGACGGCGGTTCGTGCTCCTGCTCACGTACAACCATCGGCATCGATACCGCAACGATACCTGGTCGTAAGGCAAGCACATGGTAGCGAGGAGGTGTGCTTCGAGGGGAGGAGGGTCGTGTGGTTAATTGCCAGATTGCGACAGACGTGACACTTGGCCAGGTGAGAAGACCAACAATACCTTTACCTTTGTCCACACGCATGTTTGCATGGGTACAAAAAATAATGTTAATATATCATTTAAAATACGTAATGTTGGTATTTATCAATTAAACTGATCGAAAATGACTTCTTCAAATATATTAAATTAAATAAATACTAAATACTAAATATTAAATATTAAATACTAAATACCAAATACTAAATACTAAAATAAAAACTAAATTCTAAAATAAATACTAAATACTGAATACTAAATACTAAAATAAATACTTTTTATGTAGTAAACATGGTTGTTTGTATTTTCTGCTCAAAGTTATCCTTTTTCAAGAGGACGCCATTTATGCCCTATCCTGTTATCAAAAAGCTTGCATTTTTTAAGTATAATAATATACAAAGACATTTATTTCTTAAGTTAAACTAAAGAGAGTTCCGCCTGGTTTATGGTACACCCGCACAAACGTGAGCGGTGATCCCCTGATCGTAGATTGTATCCATAAAAAGCCCCTGACAACCCCAAAACTTCAATCGGAGCTCCATTTACTCGCTTCTCAGGTCCGTGGCAATGACAACGCACTTAACATTTTTTCCAAGCTCACTTTTTTTCTCACTTTTTGGTTGGCTTCGGGTTTTGATTTCTTTTCGTATGCCGGAAAGTGCGCAGTTTATTGTAGCCCCATAAAAAAAAGACCATGTCAAGACGAACGAGCCCGAAAAAACCTTAATTTAAAATTAAAGGCAACACGAACTCGCCGCATGATACAATGAAGATGGGGGATGGGGACACGACCGATTTCTTTAGGGCCAGGAAGCAGAGGCGGAGCCAAGAATTATGTTCAGGGGAGAACTGACAGAATTTAGAGGTTCTTTGGGTTCAAAACCATGGTTTCCACAAACGTTTGACTTTCTTTACCGAGCAAAAACATTTGAGATCAGTTAAAGTCACAAAGTAAATAATAGTATTCTAATTAGTATTTATAGTATTTTAATTAGTATTTTAATTAGTATTTATAGTATTTATATATATATTAGTAATTTAATTTTCTTCGGGTTTTAGCCCCCAAAAACCCATCAAGGCCCGCCTCTGGCCGAAACGTAAGACAAAACCTGCAAAGGGGCATAAAAAAGGAACGGGAAGGGGATTTCAACTCGACTCGATTGGTATCTGGCTTAAATGCGGTTGCAATGGCAAGCACTCCCCGCACTCCGATATTCATATGAACAACATATAGCCATATACATATGGCACATAACTGTAACTCGAGAGCCGCCCATATTGGTTGGCCGATTGACTAACTGACTCAATGACTGACTGACAGACTGACAGACAGACAGAACAAAGTGTGCGCACACGCCGAAAGAGTCAGCTCAAATGGGGATCCAATATCAGTCGATTTTCGAGAAGAAGCACGTTCCCTATCTGAATCTGATCTATCTTGGGAATCCGGAGACTCGAATGTGCTGAAGCTAGAAGAATTGCAATTGCATTGTAATGTAAATAAAAAGGGTAATTAGTGAGTTGGGGACACTTATAAGATGAAATCTTTGGTATACTTGGTACACAAAAAAAAAAAACAAGAGTTTAACCATTTTACGCGTTGTCTTAAAAATATACTCAAGCAGTATAACGAGTTTAGTATAGATTTTATACTTCAAAATATCAAATGTATACTCCTAAGTTTAGTTTTTATACTCTATAGTTTCAATTTTGTATTATTGAGTATTATTTTTATATGAACCTACATCAAAAATTTGATAACTTATCGCGTTAGCTGGAATTTAGTGCTTTTCGGTTTGTCGCGTTAGTGAGTATTATGAAATATTGGTGCATATGAGTATAAAATTTATACTTTCGTAGTATTAAATTGATTAGCATCTTATTAAGAAATTTTTCATACTCAACAGTATAGAATTCATGTAACAATCGTATAGGTTCAATGATGATTTTTTTTGGGTGTATGAAATACCTCGAAAATTCAAAATAAATACTTCAAATCTGTAGATTTATATTAATTTCTCAATCAACGCAATGATCAACGATTGGTTCCTTTGGTTTGACACAATATTATTTTTAAGTCATCAGATTTAACGGATATTGTATAACCATTTAATGATCTGTCGCTCTGAGTTATGAGCTTTGAATATTTTAGATTTTTTTTTCAATAAATACCATTGAAACTTTCTATTTTCGGCCCGAATTCCCCCTCGAAACATCGTATATTATGTTTTTTATTCCAAAATCAGGTTTATTTCGAATTAATGCATCTTTAATTTATTTTAGATGAGCTCACCCGCAGATTTTTGCACAGAATTTCTTGTGTACACGGAAAGAAATAAAATATAATTTTAAATGCTACATTTTTCTAAGTTTTTTTTTTGTATTGTATTTAATTTAAAAAAATGTAATCAAAATATTAAAATTCTAAAACTCAGACTTCTGAAACAAATTTATTCCTTTTTTTTTCTCTGGAGGGAATTTCGTGTTTTTCCTTACTTTTTCCTTAGCCTTAACTTCTCGAAAAGCCAAACAAAAGAAAAGTTGGCCAAAAAGAATGAAAATAAGTTGACAAAAACGGAATCCGAAAAAGCGGCCAAGCAAGAAAAGAAAGGTAACAAAAGGGCGCTCAAGAGAGGGGGGGGATGCGGGGGTGTATTGAACAATGCGTAGGTATTTCTTCTGGGCAATTGCTGCTCCAATTTTAGTTCATTGCTAGCGATCAGTTTAATTTAAGCCTTAATTCGTTTAAATAAACAAATATAGCGTGCTCAGAGAGCGGGAGAGCGGAGCGCAAGCTGGAGATGCGAGAGAGATTACGGGAGAGAGAGAGAGAGCGACTCAAACGCACTCAAAGTGAGAGAGCGACGGCGGCTTGAGCGCAGAGCGCAAGTGAGCGGAGTACAGAGAGAGGCGCGAGCGCTGAACACTGAGCGCTGAACGTTGAGTTTGATTTGAGTCGGGCGCATGTGAAAACCAAAACCAAGCGGCAGTCGACGGCGACGGCGACTCGAAAACAGAAAAAACACCGAAAAAACGGAGAAAACGCACACGGAGCTGGAAAAATCAAAGACAACACCGAAACCGAAACAATATACGATCCGAAATCCGAGAAAAATATTAGTTTTGTGCTGCGTTCGCCAAAAACGGCATTTGTTGTGCGATACGTTTTTTTTGTACTGTGACTCCAAACTCCTTGCATTTGCGTTTCGTTTTTTTTTTTTGGTTGAGTTTGCTGTGTGCGCGGTTTAACTTTGTGATTTCCTCCTCCCCTCCCCTCCATCTCTTTGCCCTTCGTTCCGCTGGGTATTTTTTTTGTTGAAAATCAGGAGGAGAGCAGAGCCAAAGCGAACCTGTTCCATGCTAATTCTACGGCCACCTGGCAGCTGATTCGAAAAACACACAAAAACCGAGAGGAGACAGAAGAAGAGGAAGCAGGAGAAGCTGGAGAAGAAGAAGAAGCAGGCGACGGGAATTCAAGATCCCAGCAAACACAAACAAATACCATTCACACAGACACTCACTCACTCGCTCGCACATACACACACACACCTACTCGCGCGCCATGCTGTGACAACAACAAAAAATACAATATAAAGAATAAACAACAACAAAGCCGAGCTTACAAGGAGCAGGGCGAAAAAGAGAAGGCGCGGCAACGAACGGTATTCTGCGTAAGTCTACTAAGCTAAAATCTCCAAAAACAAAACGTAAATCGAAAGAAAAAAAGCGTGGCAAGGAATCGGAATAAGAAAATGCATTCTTAACCGAAAGCTGTCTCCAAGCGCGACTGAGCTTTCGAGCCGAGCTTTCCCCCCAGAGTGAGCGGGACGGAGCGAGCGACTAGCGCCGATTTAAGTTGTATAATCTCCAGAGAGATCAGCCTTGGGGCGGTACTTTGATTACCTCGATTAGCAGCCATTTGAGCCAATTGGACATGTGTCATGTGATCACCAGGGGTTACGCGTGTATTCCTGTGGATCTTACAAAAGTTATTCCAGAGAGTCTTCTCTGTACTCCATAAAGATCCCTCTGATTCTCAGAAGATTCATGTGTATGTGATACCAGGGGTTAAATCTTACAGATCTTTATGTGATACAAAGTTCTATTTAGTTTCTACAATTCTTTGTAGAATTCAGTGCAGTGGTTCTTATAGAAATTGAAGTTTTAAGATTTCCATAGTAAAAATAAAGCTATCTGGGTTCTTTGGGGCTTCAGACATTCTCTAAGATCTTTTAACTTACAGGTGATAAAACAATATTTTAATATTTACTAAATATTATAAGATACCAAGAGTTAATTGGGCTACTTAGATTCTCTTGTATTTCTTACCTTTTTTTACCCGGTACACATAGGGCTCAACATGTCCCTAGCAAAATTTGTTCATTCGTCAACATTTTGTTTTTTCCATGTTCATGTGCTATTTTATTTTACCCACAATGCTTCTTTTTTCCATGTTCATGTGCAATTTAATTTCACCCACAATGCTTTCGGTACCGGGTATCTCACAGTCGGTCACCCTCGACTGTAGCTTTCTTACTTGTTTTAAGTTCTTACCCACCTTTCTTCTTGTTCATATCTCAAAGATCTTTCTTTCTTTCTTTTTTCCATGTTCTTATGCTATTTTATTTCACCCACAATGCTTATTTTTTTCATGTTCATGTGCTATTTAATTTCACCTACAATGCTTTCGGTACCGGGTATCTCACAGTCGGTCACACTCGACTGTAGCTTTCCTACTTGTTTTAAGTTCTTGGCCACCTTTCTTCTAGTTCATATCGCAAAGATCTTTCCTTTAAACTTGTTAAAGTATCGCCTATTCTTTCTCTTTTTGCATTCTTCATTTTTTAATAAAGGCTATCCCTGTAATTTTGCATTCGTATCATGATCTTTCCGGCTTTTATTTAATTTCTGTCCTCTGCTCCTCCAATTAACATCTTGTCTCCGCCATGCAATCATTTTTTCCTTCCCCACTGAGAACTGATACTTTTCCCACCCAAACACTTTAATGTGCTTCCCCCTTTTTTATAGCGATCTTCCTGCTTCTTGTGTTTCTTCTAAACATTTCCCTCTTTGAAGTTCCTCTAATTAGCTCCCCTCTTCTCATCGTTTCCACCATTATTTCCAACGAATCTTCGCGCGTCATCATTTTTAATTTTCTGTCTACACAGTAAATAAAGGTGTGAATCCTAAATGGAATTAAAAATATGCATATACATAAGTAAATTAAATAATTATTCGATTTATTATGAATAAAGCTATGATTGACCGTTTTTTACGGTGTATCGGCTTACCTTAGAAGTCTGGAAACTGGTCGGGTTCGGCGACATCTATGGCATCCCATCTCTCCGCTTTCAGAGACAGCCCGAGCTGGCCCCTCTCTCCCGTTCTCCGTTCTCCGATCTCCGTTCTCCTGCTCTCCAGTCACAAATTCTTCCCCCCTCCAAGCGGAAATGGTCAATTTAGGTGACGCAGAACAGTGGCTACTCATTGTTTTCGAGCATGTGTCTCCAATCAGAGAAGCCAAAACGGGGAAGAAGTCTCCGAAGAGGAGACTACCTCGCTTTCTATTTTCCTTTTGCTCCCACCCTGAGTATCCCTATTAAGTGCACGCTATTTTGCGGCTTCTCTGCTCCCACCACGACGTGATCCTCATCGCCATCCTCTCCGGCTGCATGCCAGGTTACTAGATGGAATGGGATGACCGAGCGCGGCCTGTTTTGGACCAGCTGTCGCGTACATAGAGCGCCAGAGATGGCAGCGTGAGGCGATAGTTACCAAAAGTCTTTTAATTTGATCACTAATTGAAATAAGAAAATCAATGCAGGTTTATTAATAAACGTATTAATATTTCATATAAGATTAAAGTAAATTTGCAGTGTAACCTTTAAAATTCAGTTTACTTTTTTAGTGAATAGTTGTCACCCCAAAGCCCAGCGAATATTATGATGCTGTTGGAATAATTTATTGGTCTATAATAATTTATGTGCTGTATTTATGAGCTCATTGAGCTTTCTGATCTTAACGGTTTGGCATTTCCTTTTCATTGTCGTGAGTCGTGCTTTCTTCGAAATGCCATCGCTAGCACGTCGCACACTGGCACACTCGCACACCCCGAAGGGCGACTTCCGCTCTGGTGACCAGCTGCTAACCAAATAACAAAACAAACCCAAGCAAACCCTAATGAAAATGAATAAGCCCAGCTTTTGGGAGTACAACTCACTCCGTACAGCGTCGAATGCAATTAACTGGCGCAGTCTGTCTCCGCTGACGTCACAACTTCAAAAGACACAGACTCTAGTTGGAGAATATATTAAAAAATATAAAAATAAAAGCACAGATTCCGAATGCAACTGGCACTGCAAGTGCAATTGCAATTGCAATTGCAGTTCTCGTGCGCTGTTTGCATTCATGTTAAGGTTAAGCATGTTAAAGCTTTTAAAAGACCCGACATGAGCGCAGCAACAAAGTGTGCAAACACACAAGCAGACAAGCACTAGCACAGGCGAAATAAAAAATTAAAAACAAAAAAGAACACTGCAAACATATAGGTGACAGCAACAGCGAGCGTGCTAAATTTATTTGCCAATTAAACAGCCGCAAAAAATTTGAAAGCGTTGCCCCAATGGGGAAAAATATGGGAAGATCCAAGTGGGCAAAGTGCTAAATGCTACTTTTTTTGTTTTATGTTAACCTAAGTTAATGGAATATTGGAAGTACTTTCTTAAGACATTGTTATCCCTTTTTCAAGTCATATTTAAGATTGATAGTTGATATTTTAAAGATAATATAAATTTAAATTTGTACTTCAGTGCTTAGAGATTTATACATTAACTGATCTGACTGACTGATGTTTAAATAAGGCGTGCCTTTTTATATGAAAGATTTATTTAGTTTTGCTTGCCTTAAAATACACATTGTAATCTTTAGATAAAAGTTTACATTTGTTAACCTTGGCTAGCTGTTTTCAGTGCCTATAATATTATCGGTACCTTTAATATATTTTTTTAATATATCCATAAAGGGCCAGAATCGGTTGGATTTCCATTTAATAAAATAAAAATATATATCATTAAATTCAAGCTTTCTTTAACCTACCACACAGAATAATATAAATCTTCACACCTAAACCTAACATAATCCACCAATTTGTAACCCATAACTTTTTCTTACACCTTCACAATTGTATTTATTCATTGAACTCTGCCCTACACTATTGTAAAAGTTACTACAAGAAAGTAACAGAAAACAATAAACAATTTCTAATATTAATATTACAATTAAACCTATTTTTATACTTAGTTTGTCCAGCTGAGATGAATATAATACAATTGCTTCCCATTAGAGAAACACAAACCCCCAAAAAAGCAGCTTAAAAGGCATTTTTTAAGCGGCGACACGTAAATAACATGAATGCGATTGGAAGTGACCTTTTTGCAAAACAATTGGTGGTATAGCTGACACCTAACCCCCTAGGGGTCTCATTGCCGCCCCTATTCCGCAACACCTGGCGAGTCCAAAACAAATGACAATTTGCAAAGCTAAATTTCACAAAAATCCGCGCCAAAATCCATTGCACACTGGATGGCAACACTTGCAGTCCGTCCACGGCTCGGTCCCATGGCCTTGGCAATGAAAATGCCTGGCAAAATGAAGGAAAATCAGCAGCAACACAACAAGTGCCAGCCAACCAGCCAGCCGGCAGCAGCTGCATGTGTGGAAATGTGGAAATATGTGGGGGAAATATATACGGAGAGTTAAGTGGCGGAGGGCTGCATGCAGTGGGCTCTAAGGGGAGGATGTGGGCGAGCGGTCGGTGGGCCATTGTCAGCGGAGCCAACGGAGCGTTGAGGAAGCACAGACAGAACTGGGCTTTGGGCCAGGAAGGAGGCAATTTATGTGCGGACTGGGTTAGGGGGGGCGAACGAGAGGGCTAAGAGGCGGCGTAGTCAAGTGCAGCTCGCTTGAGAAGGAGCTTTTTGTTTCTGTTTAACAGGCACTTAATGGGAAAAATACCACACAGCATTCGAGTTTCGGCTGAATGCCTTTTCTGTAAACCATTGGAATTCTGACGGATTTTAAAAAAGAACTCTGTTTCGGCTACAAGTTAAAAATTTATATTTGTGGTCATAGAAAGCCCCAATAATGGGATACCCCTTACTCATTAGGAGTGTTTAATTAAAGAATAATTGATATTGTTTTGGAGGCAAAACATTTCTTGAGTTTCGCTAAAAAATATATTCGATCTTTACCAGTTTCAGCACTTAATGGTTTTCTTAATTATTGATATACTTTCATTCAAAAATCGCTTAAAAATCGCTTAAATATCGATAATATCGATAAACGATAACATTAAAAGAATCGATCAATTCCAATATATTGTATATATATGAGATCAATATTTATCAGTTCCAGTACTAAGTGTTCTCTTGTTTATTGATATATGTATATATAGTTTGAATAAAACTCGTTGAAGTATCGAAAGAAAAAAATAACATATTAATCGATAATTCCCAATATACATGTATTACATTTATATATATAGTTCAATTCTAATATCGCTTAAATATTGATATTATTGATAAACGAAAACATCAAAGGAATCGATTAATTTCAATATATTAGATCTATATTTATCAGTTCCAGTACTAAATGTACTCTTGCTTATTGATATATATATATATACATATATATTTCAATGAAACTCGTTAAATTATCATTTTTATCGAAAATCAAAAATAACAATCGATAATTCCCAATATACATATAATACATCGATATTTACCCCTTGCTTATATCGATACACCGATAGTTTCATTCAAAAACCTTTGATACACCAATATTATCGGTAACCGATGTACGAAAAAAAATCGATTAATTACAATTTACATAGAACACATCGATATTTATCAGTCCCAACACCAAATTAATATATTTTTTATTGATAAATAATTGTTTGAAGTAGGCGTAGTGGAAGGAATCGAACACCTCGGAGTCAAGGAATCAGTAACGATTTAACATAATTGAGACGGGGTCCCCCAGTGGCGCTTGGGTCAAATGCGTTGCACAAAGATCGCTGGGATATCGCTGGGAAGACACCCAAGAGAGAGAGAGAGAGTGAACGTGAGAGAGAGGGGCCCACTGGAAGTGCATTGCCCCCAGATGATGGGAGATGCTGGGAGATACTGGGAGATACTCTGTGGCGTTCTCCCGGACAGACAGAGACCCGACTCAGACTGTCGGGACTCGCACTCGGTCTCAGTCTCAGTCTCGGTCTCGGAATCCAAGGGGCCACACAGCAGGCAAGTGGAGCAAATGGCAATTGGTTACTTAAATGGCGCATCTATTCTGCTGACAAAAGAGAGTGAGAGTGAGGGAGATCGACTCTGCGAAATGTAGCTTTAATTGAAATTGAAACCGTCTCAAGATTCTATTAGTTGATGTTGATTTATGCCAAAAAATACTCGCTTGCTCTGCACATTTATCAATCAGAAGCTGCTGCTCCTGCTCAGCGCAAAATGATGCTTCTTTTGGGGCCTTCGGCGAACTTCAAACTGCCGGTGGAGGCGGAGACGGAGGTGTCGCTTGTTTTCCAATCAGCGCAAATGTACTTCACAGATACCGCTGATAGCCGCTTGTATTTGCTTTGTTTCCAACACAGAAATCAAATTAAACGTATCTGATGTGTAGATCGTGTGAAGACCTACACTTCAAGCTATAGTCCCGGATTATAATCATCTTTATTTGTGTTATTTACTTGCAGTTGATATGCATCGAAGGCTGAAGGGGAGCAGAAACCGAAACAAGTCCCGAACCGGCAAAAGGAAGTTAAAAACGCGCATCGCCTAACGTGTACTCTCTTCCACCAAACACTGCCCGGAGCTGTGAGGAGGAGATCCCCAGATCCCGCTCTTCAGAGAGATCCCTGATTCGCCACCCCATATCCGACAAGCGCCAAGATGTACAAGTTGCTGGGTAGCCTGAAGAGCTACCTCAAGTGGCAGGACATTCAGACGGACAATGCCGTCTTTCGTCTGCACAACTCCTTCACCACGGTGCTGCTGCTCACCTGCAGTCTGATCATCACCGCCACCCAGTATGTGGGCCAGCCGATCAGCTGCATCGTCAACGGCGTGCCACCGCACGTGGTCAACACCTTCTGCTGGATCCACAGCACTTTCACCATGCCGGACGCCTTTCGCAGACAGGTAAGAGAGCGGGAGATGGATTACTATCTAAAATTATTTAAAATCAGGGAGAACTTGATAATTACGTGATTCGCAAGGTTCTTAGAGGGGAAGCTATATTTTTGCTTTAATTTAATTTAGGGGCTTTATTTAGACATAAATAATTAATAAATAAAGTATCATATTTATAAAGAAATTATATACGATTATATCTTATAGCTACGAAAGGAACAATCGGGTAAAAGTAGCTGATTTTCCTTGTTTTTAAAGATATCGTCTAAAACTTAATATATGATTCCTTAATTTTATTTGTATTATTATCTGCAAGGATAAATAACCTTCGGCTTGGCGAAGTTAGTTTCCTTTATTTTTAAATAAAGCTTAATTCCCTCGTGAGATACAGAACACATAGAATGTTTCACAAATATAATTCCGGTAATTTTTTATGTATTTTGTTTGCATTTCTGAATTTAAGAGCTTTTATTATCTATTTTCTTTATCTCTAAAATCTGTTTTAATATCTCTAAGAACTTCCCAACTCTTTCGCGTTTCCCTCTACCAAATGCAGCTTTTGAAAAAACAAGATTTATAGCGATCGCTCCGTAAAACCTCATTAAACATAGCTCACCTATTTCCGCTGCAATTCATCTCTAGTGGCACTTATAAGGTATACCTTCGGAGGCCACACAATTAATCTGGAACTCTGGTATCTGGGATTCCCTTCTCAACCCTTTTCCGTTTTGTTTTTTGTTCTTGATACTCTCTGGGGTTTTGTCTGCCTGTCAAGGAAAGCCTTCTTTTCTTCTGTGCAGACAGGACACGTCCGACAGGAGGTAGAGAGGCATAACATATAGCTCATGTGTGTACTACACACATCATTTGTGGCCGGGCCTATAAAGCAATTATAAACTGGGCGTAGTCGGGTCTTCTTAATAATATTCCTCCTTCCAGCTGCGGGCCATGCAGCAATTTTGTACAATCGCTTGCAGTGAAAAAATAAAACAAACGAAACGGAAACGAAAACGAAAACGAAGTCAAAAATGCCAAAATAAAAACTTAAATTGAATTCCCCGTGGGGAAAAGTCTTATTTTTTGTAGCCCCAACAGGCAAAAATAAAATAAAAATAAAGTTTGAGCTCACGAAAATAAAAGCTGTCATTCATCAGCAATCCATTTTCGAGTTTTTATATTAAAAGTATTAAATATTTGATAAGGCTCGATATTTACGAGAGATTGTATTTATTTATTTATTTTTTCCGGTGCTTTCTGTCTTCTTCGCAGCCTGCCGGCTCATATTTCATGCGAGGAGGGCAGGAAACAGTCTCCACTTCCTCCCTCCGCCACGAATATTTGTCCAATTTCGTGGAAAACTTTTTTTCTGTTTTTTTTTTGGCAGTTAGTGAGCCGATCACCGATCAAATTACCCGTTAAGTCTCACCAACTAAGTGAATTTGCCTTTAAATCTCTTACAAAATGTAGAGTAAGGGATAAAGGAGTAAATTATTATTACCTATGTAAGTGCGATTCTCTGTAAGGTAGGACAGTGATCACCAAGAATTAAGATATAATAGAGTAATTCTCATTTCGCTTTAACTGTTTTTTCTTATAAATTAAATTATAATTAAGACGATTAAATAAGCTATTCAAGATTTATGTAGTTATTAACTTTTTTGTAGATAATCTTTAGACTTTCATTAAGGAAACTTTAATCATTTAATTGCGATTGATCTTATTTACTTACTTATTCTCCCTTTTATTTTTTTAGGTTGGCCGGGAGGTGGCTCATCCTGGTGTGGCCAATGATTTTGGTGACGAGGATGCCAAGAAGTACTACACCTACTACCAGTGGGTGTGCTTTGTGCTCTTCTTCCAGGTGAGATTCCATACCATTTTTAGTATTAGTGTGTCTTTGTATCCATATATGTATACAAGCATATTTATTTAATATTCCTATTTAAATACTTAAACATCTTTTGTGATCTTGTGATAAATCTTTTTGCTATAACAAAGAGACACCCTACTTTTTGTTGAGGTCTGTAAAGAAGTGCTCTCGATTCTTCGACGCAACGACACAATCGCTCCAATTAAGTTCAATTGAGAGCGTGGCATGCGCGGCAATACAAAACATATATAGGGAGATATAGGGGAGTGCTACAGTGGACAGTAAACAGTGAAAGAAAAATTATTTCAAATATGAATTTACCTACAATAATTTTTATTGTTATTATTTGAAGCCACTAGCCACCCACCCTAGGTAATTAGGTAACTAAAATTAGGGAGTTACCTTTAATATGTAGAAAAAGTATTTCTACTCGGCATTTACCTATAATATTATTTATTATTATTTAAAGCCACTAGCCACCCACCCTAGGTAATTAGGTAACTAAAACTTGGTAATTCCAGTAATATATTTTTCTTTTCCCTTTTACCCTTAATTATTTCACAAGACTTTTCCCATCCCAATTTCTGTCCGTGCTCTTTAGCTGGGTTGTGGGTTGGCATGGGGCTGTGTGATCTGGTTGGGTCAACGTATTGCCCAAGTAGTGGCGGATACAAGTGAGACACAGGCACTAAGTGCTCCTCGGACTTGTGAAATACCAAATATAATTAATGAGTTGCTAAATAGCAGCCACAACAACAGCCCAACGGTGGCAATTACAACATAAGATCAACAGGAATGTGTCAATTGCTGTGAGTGATTTCAATAAAAAGTGTTTGTTAAGATACACAACATTCCTTTGGCCCAACGATATCAAGACATTTAAGATTTACTCCAGTTATTTTAGTTAATATTCGAGGGTCCCTAAATTAATTAATATTTATATTTTCTATATTCCAGGCGATGGCTTGCTATACGCCGAAATTCCTGTGGAATAAATTCGAGGGCGGCCTGATGCGCATGATTGTGATGGGGCTTAACATCACGATCTGCACGCGCGAGGAGAAGGAGGCCAAGCGCGACGCCCTGCTGGACTATCTGATCAAGCACGTCAAGGTGGGTGTCGCCTAAGACCCATCCTAGTCCCAATTTAATCCCTAAATGATATTTAATTATTCGTTTAGCGCCACAAGCTGTACGCCATCCGGTACTGGGCCTGCGAGGTGCTCTGCTGCATCAACATCATTGTCCAGATGTATCTGATGAATCGCTTCTTTGACGGGGAGTTCCTGTCCTATGGCACCAACATCATGAAGCTGTCGGATGTGCCGCAGGAGCAGCGGGTGGACCCCATGGTCTATGTCTTCCCCAGGGTCACCAAGTGCACCTTCCACAAGTATGGTGCCTCCGGATCGCTGCAGAAGCACGACTCCCTCTGCATCCTGCCGCTGAACATTGTGAACGAGAAGACGTACGTGTTCATCTGGTTCTGGTTCTGGATTTTGCTTGTCCTGCTCATCGGACTGATGGTCTTCCGGTAAGATGGTTTAGTTATATTCTAAAGCTTGTAGTGTTATATTTTCTCCCCCTTCTTATGCAGCGCCTGCATCATCTTCATGCCGAAATTCCGGCCCCGTCTGCTGAATGCCCGCAATCGTATGATTCCCATGGAGATATGTCGCTCGCTGTCCCGCAAGCTGGACATCGGGGACTGGTGGCTCATCTATATGCTGGGCCGCAATCTCGATCCGGTGATCTACAAGGATGTGATGAGCGAGTTTGCCAAGCAGGTGGAGCCCTCCAAGCATGACCGTGCCAAGTAATCTGGTTGACTTTCGCGGGATCCTCCTGATGACGACCCCCGAGAATGACACATCCCCTGTCTCCCCCCCAAAAAAAAAACCTCTTCTAATATTTTGGACACCAGAGACCCCCCAACCCCCGACACTCCGAATATTCTGTTTTGGATTATTATTTTTATTTAGCACAAATCATACTACTTAGTTGAAACGCAAGCCCAGGACAGAGCCGCGTCCCCGACGCCCCCTTTGGTAGTTCTGTGATTGACCTTGACACCTTGACTCACTTCCCTGCCGAATCCCCCTCTTCCCCTTCCCTGTCCCTGTCCCAAAAAAAAACTATCATAAGCATGGATTAATCAATGATCACAACTCGAATCGCTTGGCAGAAAATAACAGATGAAAAAGAGACAGTCCAGTCTCCTTTGATTTTAATTAAACCTTTTTGCTTCTCCATCACACATAAGAAAAGGATGAGATTTTCCTTGTTTATTCTGCAAAAAAAAAAAGAAATCATTTTTTTTTCCTAATTTTAAACTTTAATTTAATACCTAGCTCTTATTTATAAATAGTTGCATCCACTAAACGAGAACGAATTCCCCCCAAAAATAAAATAATACTGAAGAGTCGTAATATTTTTGCATGAATTTGAGAAATGTTTGGAACGCTTCGGAGCCAGCCCCGATAATAATATAAAAACGATAAATATTGCTTTTGAGTCTTTCATAATAATAGTTTGTAGATCCTTATCGGAAGCGTTTCGGACACACACACACAGATCCAACACATTTTTTTGGGGAAGAAAAAAACTGATGCAAAATATGACAGAATACAATGCGCTATGTTAAGTTTATTGTGTAGTTTTAGGCGAAAATTGCAAAGGTTTTATATATGCATATATATATTTGAAACTAAAATATAATATGAAATAAAAAACTTTTTACAACTGGCGAAAATAATAACAATTCGTTTTTGTTTTTAATTTCCAGCGGTTTCGTGGTTTCATGGGGTTTCATGGTAAACATTACAGTAAAAGTAATTCTTTCCTTTCACTATATTAAATGATATAAAATTGGGTTTTAATTGAAATATTGCGCGAAAAGGGCAATGTGCTAAAAACTCTTTAAGCAAAGCACGGATTGTCCCTTCTCTGGCAGCAGGTCACACTTAATTATCTCATTGTTGTTGCCAGACTGTTCAAGTTTCAAGTTTAGCCAAGTTTCCCACCTTATTAAGTGTTGCACCTATTCCATCAGTCTGGCAACGGCGTTTCTTGAGCTCGCGGTTTAAGTGTGACCAACTTCTGTGAAGAAGTAAATGCGCAAAAATTGTTATTTTAATGTCAGCATTATTAACGGAAAACCAAACAAACACACTCTGTAATAAATAAAAAATAATTAGGTGTTTATTTTGTAGTTACACGCAATTGCCGAGCAACAGGAGGTACATCAACAAACCCAAGGACAGGGAGAGAGAAACGCCCACAAAATCAAGTGTGGGGACTAGATTAGTCATCGGCAGAGAGCTGAGTTTGTTCCTTTGTGTTGGCAGGAAGCGGAGTGGAATCGATATAGACAGAAACAGTAGTCACCAGGATGGGCAACAAACAGATCAAACAGCATTTGGAGACGGCCCAGAAGACGGGGATCCTGAAGATATCGCTGCAGCGCCTGCAGGAGTTCCCCCCGCAGCTCAAGGCCTACCCCAACGTACTGAAAACTCTGGATCTATCGCAGAACCGATTTGAGCGCGTTCCGGATGAACTGGGCAAGCTGACGCTGCTTAAGCATCTCAATTTGAGCGGCAACCGGCTGGCGGAGCTGAACGAAGTGGTCGGCGAGCTGGTCAAGCTGGAGGTGCTGCTGCTGATGGACAATCTGCTGACCAAGCTGCCCAAGACTTTGGCCAATTGCACGCATCTGAAGACGGTGAATCTGAGTAACAACCAGCTAAAGGAGTTCCCCGGCATGCTGTGCGGCCTGAAGCAGCTGGACGTGCTGGATCTGTCGCGCAACCGGATTACCGAGGTGCCCGCCGAAGTGGGCGGCCTGTATGTGACCGAGCTGAACCTCAACCAGAACCAGATATCGTCGCTGTCCGAGGATGTGGCCGAGTGCCGCAAGCTGAAGACGCTGCGGCTGGAGGAGAACTGTCTGCAGGCGGCGGCCTTCACGCCGCGCATCCTCAAGGACTCAAAGATCTGCAACCTGGCGGTCGATGGCAACCTATTCAACTCGAAGCAATTCACCGACCTGGACGGCTACGATGTCTACATGGAGCGCTACACGGCGGTCAGGAAGAAGATGTTCTAGAGAGTCCTCCGGATCATGTGTCACAATTCCACACCTCCAACCCCACGAGTTCCGATTTCTCTCATTATTATTTTTTTTTTCTCTGCGTGTCGTGTTTCCCAGACCTTATATATTAATGAGTGTAAACTAATTTAATAGCTTAATTGTATGTATGTCTTCAGTCTAAATCTGAATTGTTATGAATAAAACGAGAAAAGACAAAGGACAAAGAACAGTGTATATTGTTCTGATGAATTTATACACATTTTGACCAGTGCTGCCAATCGCAAACAAAAACAAGTAGGAAAGCTACGGTCGAGTGTGACCGACAGTGAGATACCCGGTGCCCAATGCATTGTGGGTGAATTAACTGGCACATGAACATGGAAAAAATAAATAGTCTCTGAGATCTGTTTACCAACACGGACAGACGAACATGGCTAAATCGACTCGGCTGGTGATGCTGATCAAACATATATATACTTTATGGGGTCGGAGATACCTCCTTCTGCCTGTTATATTTCGAGACTTTTATTTATAGAAACCGAATCACAGTTGGCCTTGCCTTCAAGTTCATCCCCATATTACAACAGACCAAGCCTTTCCTCACTTTTACTCAGAATCTCGTAGTCAAAACA
>VNJO01004774.1:0-97460 GCA_008042535.1 Drosophila tani
ATCGACTCGGCTGGTAATGCTGATCAAGAATATATATACTTTATGGGGTCGGAGATGCCTCCTTCACTGCGTTGCAAACATCTGGTCAAAATTATAATACCCTCTGCAAGGGTATAAAAAGAGGAGAAGGAAAACGGCTTCTTATGTGGGGTTCAATTGCGAAGTGCCTCAACTTTGCCCTTTTTATTTCTCCTACTTTCTGCCGCTGCTCATTTTATATTTTTCATATCCCTAAAAGTCACGTATTTATTTTTATTTCATTTTTTCCTGCGTTGTTTTTTGCGACGGCTAACGGAAAAAATCAATTGCGCGCAAATTGAGTAAATGTCATTTAGACTTCCGGCGCCCCAGTCGCTTTTCGCTTTCGTCCCCACAAAGCCGGCTAAAGAACATAAGCAAACGATTGTCAAACATAAACGCACACACTCGCACGCCTGCCGCAAAGTATGCGACAATGTGGCATGTGATCCCGCCATTGCATAAATATGTAAGTTGACAATTTCCAAGGCTCCAAATGAATATATGCGTGTACATTGGGGTGGCTCTTAATTTAAGTTCTCTTAATTTAAGTTTGAACCTTTTTAAAATTTAAAAACACCTCTGGTAACTTGGAAACATTTTAAAGATTTAACCTGGTACCCATTTATTAACTTCTGAGATAACAGATCTCAGATTCTAATAAATGAAACATAATAAATTCAGGTACTCTAAAAATTTGAGAACAATCGGATGATATACATGGGAGTTATCAGACAAAAAGGTGCAACCTTCCATCTCCATATTTTCGCTCTCACCTCGGATGCTTAGCCGAGTATCGAACCCTGGTTTTAAATTGGAACTATCTAAAATGAAGCTTGTTCATGTTTTTTCTTCATTTCTAGTTGATGTCAGGAACTTTTAATTTTAAAGTTGAAAGCCGGGTATATCACAGTCAAACACTCTTAATTATAGTTATGTTACTTATTTTGTTCCTCTTACAAATTCAAAAAATATTCTATAGTTCGTGTATATTTAAATAACAATTTTAATGTCATGAAAACGTATTTACTAACGCAAAGTTATGTATTCTAATGAAAATTTTTCTCTTCTTGATCGGTTACATGGTTAAAATATACTTAAATTGACTAAAAATGTTTATAGCGGTACACCCTAATCTTGTCGTGTATGCGTAACCACTTTAAACACAATCTAATGTCAACAGGACAGACACTGAGAGACTCCTTTAGCAGACAGGCAGGCACTGCACTATGTCGTTTGCTCGGCCCGACTTATAAATGTGGTTTAGCTTCCATCTGGTTTTGCCATAAGTGCTGAGTACCCCGATGTCTGTGTGTTTGTGTGGGACGTCTGCGGCTGGTTCGTACTCGCACTCGTACTCGTATCAATGAAGCCGTTAGTTGAGTGGCTCTCCATGCTCCTCGTTGACTTTATTGGATTATCAGGCAAATTTTTTTAGTATTCCTGCGGCCCATGCTCCCGCCGAAGCATATTGAATATCCCCTTGAACCCAAAATGGCATTTCTTCGGCAATGAGTTTTTTGAAGCATATTTATTTTGAATTGATATGGGATGCAGGGGTGGATAATGGCTGAAAAGCAAATATGGAAAAAGCAAATTGAGAAAGTTTGGAGCACGCATAACAGACAAATGGCCGGGAAGCACTTCACGTATGCCGAAACATATTGATTTCATTGGTTTTGAGCTAGCTTGCTAATGTGTAAATAGAGCCTAGTGAATAAGAAAATTATGTCATTATAACTGGATTCAAATAAATGGATTTGAGCGAGGGAAACAGGGAGAAATAATATAATATAAGGAAAATTTCATTAAATCTGATATCTCAACTAGGGATTTTACATACATAAGTATGTATATCACCATATGGGAATATTCAGTTATATTATCCGGGGTGCCTCAGAGATCGATTAGTACTGTATATAACTCTACAAAATTTAAAATTTTGTACAAGAAAATCGGAATTAATAATGAAATATAAAATATTTTATGTTTCAATAGTTATTTTCTGACACACAAATAATTGCATTCATTTTTTAATTTTTTGAAAGCAATCTATTGGGGGAGTCACAGAAATTACAAGCGATTTAAAATCACCAAAAGAGGTATCTAAAGCTATTCTTCAAGATAAGTAATTGTAGAAATAATAAAAATTGCATTGAGCTTGGTGCATCAAACATTGTATTGCATGCTTTTAGACACTTTCAAGTCACTAGTGATTTCTGGGGCACCCCCGTATATTTAATTTGAAAAAGCACAGTGCCTCTAATTCTCTAAAGGTTTTCTTGGCACAGCGAATCAATCTCACCGATGGAATGTTTTGGGAACATTAAAAAATTGCACATTGCACGACTCCTTCCCTCGAAATACTTATAATTCCCTCTCGCCTTTGACGGCTGCCAGGAATGCAGTTGACGCACAGCTGCGCTTCTGTTTCCTAAGCAGGAGAAGGGATAAAAGTTGCTAAAAAAATAGACAAAACAGAGAGAAAGAAGAACAAGCTCACATTTCGGGCAGATTCACACGTACACCTGAGTAAATACCGACAAACCCACGACAGGACAACTAGGACTACTGAGGAGGGGCGACACGACAAGAAAACGCTTCGTTTTAATTGTTGGGCCGCACAAGTGCTTACACTGCCACTGGGACGATCTACCAATGAGATGTGGGAGCATTCTCATTTCATTCTGGCCCCCGTTGGGCCCAGACTTTGTTTAACCCACATGGGAAGAAATCAACTCGAGTTGCATTTTAATTTGCACACCATTTTCTCAGAGCTCATACGGCGTACAGCCTAGGGACATAAATAAATAAGACTCGAGAACTAGAACTAAAGCAAATACTTTCGGCAGCTCTCGAGCACATGGATGGGTGTGTGTGCTGGACGCGGAGAACTCAATTTGCCAAGCAGAGCAAATTCGTTAGGACTCAGGTGCTGCAGCCCGGGAGGGCGGGTTAGAAAGGCGAGGTAGTCGTGCTAAATCGGTGGAAAAACAAGCGTCAGGAAGCGAACAGCATGCAAATCAGTTCAGCATGCGGCAAAAAGGTGTAGCAGCAGCAAAAAAAAAAAAAGGAACGAAATCGCCAATCGAAGTTTGGGTAATTGAAGAAAGGTGGATAAAGGATACACGTGCGCTTTCCTTTAGCCCCAATAAATGCTTGAGATTCTAACTTTCAGGAGTAACAGCATTCTCCTGCTGAAGCAAAGTTCCTTAAGCATCATTTAATTTAAATGTTTTTTCGCAGAGAACAATGAACTTGCCGAAGGCAGGAACGAGCGTTTATACGGGATATCTTGTCAGATAATAGAGATATGTAAAACATCGAAAGCCAGCACTAGCAGAGTGTAAAAGAATGAATTTTTTAGTACAATTTTTATAATAGAAGAAATTTAATTAAACCAGAATAAATACAATATATACTTACTATCCCTTAAAATACTGAAAAAATAAAAATAGTATTATTTCAGATGATTTTTTAACACCCCTTAAAATCGACATCCCTCTTGTTTCATCCATAATAAATGCCACAAACTGGTCTCGCCATAAACCTTCCCGAGGGGCCTTAAAAGTGGAGTGGAGTGAATGCAAATAGCGCAGGTTGGCGCAATAAATTTGAAACGTTTTCGGGCTGCAGTTTGACTTTCTGCAGTTCGCCATTTATTTGTGCTAACAATTTTGTCGCTGGCAGACCCGCCCCTCGTTCCGCTCTTAAATGCACATACCTCTATTTTTTTCATTTTATTTTTTTTTCGACATTTTCCATGACAATTTGCTGCTCAATTGAACTCGCACGGATTGCAGGGGAGTCCCCTGCCTCCGGCTGCATCTTGCTCACTTTGTCAGCGCCGTCTGCTCACCTGTCGTCCCGCTGGCCTGTTTTGCATAAGTTTGACAGGTATCTCTATGTGTGCCTGTGCCGCTAACGAAGTCATTCAGCGATTGTGTCATGGGCGTGGTGGCGTTGGGCAGGCGGGGATGCGGAACCCACCTCGTTGCAGCTGCAACTTGGCCAAAAAGCGCGTCACGAAGCTGCTTTCATTATGTTGCCACTCTGCCACGTCGCTGCGGCATGTGTGTGGATCCTATGCTGCGATACCCTTCCAGAGGCTCCCTTAGTTTTAGCCCAGTTACACATTTTACTGATATATTCATTAAAAGGTACTTAAATATTCTTAATGTCTAAAAGTTAATTCTTTTTTGATGGTAAACTTGTTAGTAAGAAGACTCTTTGTAAAAAGGTTTTCGTTGAAATCAAACATCATTCCATTGTTTTTTCTTTAGCCCCTTATACATCTTGTAGCTGAAAAAGGGTATTGGGTGCCTTGCTTTTCGCCTCTTGCCCTGTTTTCTGGACTTTTTTGGGTACTATTTTGTGGGCATTGCATCTGTCGGGCTGTCAGGCGGATTGGGGCGGAACGCAAAGGGAGGTGTGCCAGGGGGGCAGGTGTTGTGGCTGCGGCTGTGGCGCTGCCTGTCCTCTCTGATTTATGTTGCCAATCAGGCATTTTGCTTGCGGTTGCACTCTGTACCCTGTACCCTATACTCTGTACTCTGTACTCTGTCCTCCGACCAACGTCCTGTGTCCCCTGCGTGTGCACTCCACGTTGATTTGTTACCCAAACGCAGCGTAAACAAGGTTGCAAATGGATTTTGTGCGACGCCCCGCAAAGTTTATGAGCTTCACTTGTCTGTACATCATCCCATTTGCTGTTTCCGGGATAAGCCGCTTAGCGAATCAAATGAGCCGAGTTGTAGCGAGTTTCTCCTCAAGAGAGATTAACCCGATTTGAGCAGGCTGCCTGCCGATTTCTTGGTGCCATCATTAGAGGAATGCATTTGCCCCAGCTGCTCATCCGATAATGGAAAATATATGGCCTACTCTTCGGGATATATTGCTCAATGGGATAAGCCCTGTGCTACCTATAAAATATTAAATGCATTTGGAAACACGAAGAAACGAAGAAAATCCAAGTCGAGCCCCATAATTCAACGTTTGAGTCAAGATACTTGCCAAGTTATCTAAACGCTTGCAGGAGCAATCTTCTCCTGAAGCTCCATATCGCCGCTTTCCATCCCCTTTCCATTTTCTGGCAACTGGGCCAACATATTTTTACTTGGCTTGCCACCCAGTTTATTCCGTTTCTTCGTTTTGGTCTTAGACTTTGCAAAGATTGAACAGGAAAATCGCATTACCAGGCTCTTAGACTAAGGGGAATTATAACCTTTTTAGTGGACATTTTAAAGCGAACGTAAATACATAAATATTGTCAAAACTTTCCCAGAAACGGAGCAAGGATTTTCCGTAGTTTTCGTCTCCTTGTGATTAAAGTCTTCTTGTACATAAATGGGCTGGCATCTGTCACGTTTACTCGCATGACGGCACGTGTGATGAATACTTGGCAATTAGGGATCCCGGCGGGGGCCCTGTTGACATAACCAGGAAGAAATCATTTAGGAAACGTTCTTGTCAATTCCGGCTGACGTTTGATGCCGGCTGCCTGCCGCCGGTTGGGGCCAAAATACTCGTACGTATATAAATATTTTATTTATTTACTCTCCTGATTTCGGTTGCCGGCTACGTGCGGCAAATGCCTAAAATACTGTTCAGAGATAAATTTGGTGCATTTTATTTTAATATTTTTTTTCAAGGAAATTGGTTGACATATGTATGTGGGCATTTGATTGATCACTTATTCTGGGGCTGAGAGAAGAATTTGGTTGTAGTTATTATCGTTGTTTCCGAATCCGAAGATTAGAAACTGAATATTGATACTCCCTAATTGGAATTAGCCTAAAAATTAATATATTCTAGAAATAATTTCTTGCTTAAGTAAATGTTTATGAAAATTTCAGGGAAAATATGTTAAAATTTATGGGAAATGTTATATTTTATCAACTTAAATTTGCGGTAAAAATAATCCCCGTCTAATTTTAACAATTAGAACCTTATATGTATATTAAAAATTATAATATTTTTTTTTTTGGTTTATTATCAAATTTGAATAAATTGTGAAATTACTATTTTTTAATTTTTTTTGGCAAATTTTTGTGACTATGTTTTAATATTTGCTGAAGGCCGAAGACAAGCAGTATTGTTTTAGCTATACATTTTCAGTTTCCAGTTAAGAAACTAACGATATTGCTGACTGATTTAGCCACAACAATCTGCGTGGTTACTTAGCAGTTTGTCACTGAATTCTAACTTGGGGATTTAAGATGCAATGTATGTAAAAACTTACGCCTTAACGCTGATTTTTGCGAATTAAATCAGCTGAATAAGACCTCAAATCAACAGAAAACAAGAAATATTTGTATTTACATTAAGTTGTAAAACATAAGAAAACTTGCAAATAAAAAATAAAACTTGGGTGAATTTTGTTATTTTCTTAAAAACACCGTCTACTTTGTTTACTAATTTCATTTGGCAACTTTTTAACCAAGATTTTCCTTCTCTTTGCAGGTAAGCACCTACACAGTTCACTGGGTAAACAAACAACAAAATGTTTGTAAAAAAAAAAAAAAAAAAAAGCGTGTGGAATTGAAGGGTACATTTTGCGGGTGAGTTATCCACTCTGGCGGAGTGTGGGTGCGCCGCTGCACGCAGTTGTAAATTGTCGGATAATTTAATTTGTGGTTAAACGCAACTTAGACGCATGTAAGACCCCAGACACGTTGCTCCGTGACTGGTGAGCGAACGGGGTGAAAGGGTGCGAAAATCAAGAAGTTGTCCTGGCAACGGGTAATTGGGGAATAGAAATAATGCCAAGCCAAAAAGGAAACCAGACACCGAACGCAGGGAAGCTGCTCGAATCCGAAATCCCTTCGGAAAGAGAGCAGGGGATTCTCTGATCCACTTGCCAATCCCCCATATGTGTGCGTGTGTGTGCAGTTGTTGTTTTTGCGCCCCGGCGCTTTACTTGCTTTTTATGAATTTTGTATTTGTGCGAGTAAATTCCCTTTGGTCCGGGCCACATGACGTATGAGTAATGGCTTTAGCCTGCCATGCTTTTGTCTCGCACTGTCGGCATTTTTGTTGCTGCCGCCGCCGACGCTGTTCTTGTTTATTCTGCGGTTGCGTTTACCGCCGCCCTATTCTCCCGTCCCCGTCCCCGTCCCCGTCCCCGTCCCCATCCCCATTCCCATTCCCATTCCCATCCCCGTCCCTGTCCGCAATCGCATATGCACATGGATTGTATCCGAAACTATACAACATATATCTGTTTCTGTGCTGCTTTTGTTTCTGGTGTTGCTTCTGGCAGTTCCCTCCGCCCAGTCGCTTTCCTGCATTGTCAAATTGGTTTGTTTAAATTGAATACTTTGTTGCGTTTTGTTAAAGGAATAAAGGATTGTTTCCCAAAGGTAGCGCCGATGTATAAAAAAACGGCATTGTTTTTTAATTTCATTTGGCAAAAACAAATCAAATACTATGAGGTTTAAAAAAACGATCAAAGGGTTAAATTGATTTTTATACAGAACTGCTGCCTGCAGAATAAATAAAATGGAATCTCATTTCATAGGGCTTTTTATTGTTTACTCAATACATTTTTCAAATAAATAATTTAAATAGTTTTTAGCAAACTTAATAAACAATTGTGCGTAAAAAAATACACCTCATCAACATCGTTATGTTTCTCCTAATGAACCTTTCAACACAATTTCGAAATTTCGCACCCATTCAGCATTTCGCCAGATTGCGAACCGAAGGATTTCTTTGGTTTTGCGGGGCTAAATAAACTCAGAAAGCATGCACTTGGGACTTAATCTGCCGCATAATTCAAAAGCCTCTGCATCATGGCCTGACAGGCTAAAAACCAGAGAAACCAGAACCCACAGATTGTAAAAAAAAGAATGAGGAGAATACCCAGAAAAAAGGGAAAGAAAGTTTCCTTCGAGGCAGAAAAGTTTTCCTCCCGCTTAGCTGTTTCACCCGCCCCACTTTTCCCTGTTGGTAACTTCATATTTATATAATAACTTTATGTTTATGTTGTAGATTTTCGTCCTTTTCCTCCCCTACCATTCCTTCCCCGCTGAATGAGTGGGGGACTTTACAATAACAGCGATCCTGAGACACTTTTGGGACGGGGGCGCGACAGAACGGGATGGGATAGCAAGCCAAGGACAAAGACTAAGACAGCAAACAAAGTGCAAAAACACACATACACTGTAGCAATAACAAAAGGCGCGTTGGCGTCTAAAGTTGATTTCTTAATGTCTTCCAAGCATCTACTGTTTGTCTTGATGAAGAAAATGGCAGGGCCCAGCGATGATACACCCACGCTGTCACACCCATGCACAGTGAAAAATTAGGAGGTGATATGACAATCAAGTAGATATTAATATCCCAAATAATAATAGAGGAGAGCTATTGTAAATTCCATCGAAGACACATGGAAACTGTGTCAATTATTAATTATATTAATTGAAGATTTCTTTAAATTAGCGATGCTCACAGCCCTGACTCGCAAGTCAGCAAGCATTCTCTACTCAGCCTCTGCCGGCTCACGCACTGTATGCACAGTCCAACAAGTCACGGCCTTATTAGGGATAAGTAGCTAGCTATGCAACATTTCAATAATGTATTGCCTGGGCACCACTGCCTTATATCATATAAATATTTTTATAAATAAAATATTACAGGTTGTTTTCCCTTTAATATTACTATTTACTTCGCTCTGTGCAGGCGCAGCTTCGTCATGTGTGTGAGCGAAGTCAAAAGATGTTGCCCGAGGCAATTTACACTGAAGTTGTTTATTTTGAAACACTTGCTGGGGCGAAAAATGCGCTCAGCCAATATTGTGTGAGTCACTGCTGCAGGAGCAGGTCCTGTCTATATCCCTTCGACATTCTCACAGCGGAAGCGCAAATGTGCATTATTTGATATGACTGTTTCTTGTTGTTGCTCTTTTGTAAAACTTCGGCACACAGACACACACTCGACTGGATTGGCTGGCAGTGGCAGCCAAGGTTCTTTGACAATTGGCGAAAGGGTCCTTCGAGACAGCCACAGAGAAATCAGTCTTCTGCTATGTGAAAAGTAATTTAATTCCATTTCCTTGACCACAAAGAATGCTCACTGCGACGACGATATGGAAAATGAAAAATTGCCCAACCAAGAGAGGCCAGATTACGCAAGAAAGTTCTCAACAAAAACCAAGTCAATATTGATCACAAAAGGAATCAATTTCAACTTCACTGAGCTCTTAAAATAAATTGATTAAAGTTTCACAGCGACTGCCGGGGATTTTTAGTTTACTGCTTAGTTGAAATTATCTTTCAATTTGAAATTTTAATAACCCTTGGCATTTTCTACTTCGTTTAACTACGAAAGGGGCGAATTACTTTCGTTTACCTTTTTGTGCCGGCGGGAAAGTTTACTCAGCTAACTTGGATTATTCTCCCTTGCTCATTTTATTATCATATTTATTAATTTCCTTGAGATTTTTCCACAATTCCAAGTCAATATATAATGCAATTCAGATTTTTCTCTTCAACAAGTTTCGCAACAATGAGCAAAACTATTTTTTCCTCCTCCGCCATAAATTTGGCTTGCTGCTACTGTTGTGGAACTTTCACTGCTTTCGACGGCGGCAAGGATGAGGCGACTGCATTTGACAGACTTTGAAAATTCGGCGGAGTTCGCTCCCAATCTCTACTCATTTATTGTGCCTGGAGTCTAGGGTGTCCGTGGGTGTGTGTCTAAAGGCTTCACTCAGCCGCAGGCGCTGATATTCAAAAGCGCAGCAAACTTTTTTTTTTTTCCCCAAACGGGAAATGTGAAGCACCTTCGTTTGGCCAAAAGTTTCCAAGTGCCAAATAACGAAAACTAGTCAAAAAAAAAAAAGAAAGAAAAATAGTAAAAATCCAACCTTGCAGGCCGGGGCGGAAACCCAATATTCAAAGAGCAAAAAAGAGCCCAACCCGAAATTGAGAGAAAAATATTCAGAGCCCACAGAACTTTCGGCCACGCCAGGCCAGTCTCGGTGGTAAATTAAATTTTAATAAACTGGAAGCGCTCTCTGGCTAAATCGCTTTTTGTTTGGAGGCGTGCGGCAATGTTACGCATACGCAGTGTAAGCCGCCTTGTGGTAAATTTTAATTGGCTTGTCGCGAGTGGTTTTTCCGACTGCCGCCGCCGCGGCTTGATTTTGATTTTGACGCCTGCCGACAAGGGGGCGCATGATTAAAAACTTTACATAGTTTCGCGTTGGGTCTCGGTTGCTGCTCTTTGTTTTTCCTACATATTTGTTTTCGGTATTATTGCAGGCAGCCAGAACTTTTGTATGAGCGAAACTTGGCTTCAAATTGGCCAAAGCCCACCCGTGACGGGGAAAGTTGGGCCGTTGTCGTCGTATGGTTGGTTCGGTTCGTTCGTTGGTTGTCATGACAGACATAAGAATAGTTGGGATCCAGGTAAAAGTTTGGGATTTTAATTAGTTTCGGTCGTCGCTTAGTGCCAAAGCAATTTGTTAGATAAGGGTTACTCGCTTTAATTTAGGACCCACCACCACCGTCTGGTTTAATATCGCTCGGGGTATTGTCTGGCTGCCTGCTGCGGTTGAGGAACTAATTGCCCAAAATCTCCATGGAGGAGATTACTTACCTACACAACTGGCAGGCAGCACGTGCTTACAAAGAGTTAACCAAATAATTTCCCCCCCTGATGGGCTTTCTGCTGATTGCATCTACCTGACATTATTTGCATAATCAATTAATCTATAGATTGCCACTAATGAACTTGCTCTTAATTACCCAACGGTGAGGCGTACAGTCAATGTGTGTCTGCTAATGAATTTCGGATACTTCAAAGGAACGATTTATGCCATTTCTCTGTGATTCACACACGTGAACATCCAGTCGGTATTTATTATCGTTAATTAATCATCTGGCCTGCCGTCTAGATGTCAGCACAAAAAAGGATCCGCACTTTAATTACATTTATTCACATCTCTGTCTAAGCCCCCCGCAGGGTCTGAAAAGCTTTTTAATATGTGTCAGCGACGCCTCTGGGCTTCCATTAATTTGTTGCTGTTGTTTTGTATTCCCCAGGCTTATTATGATGACTTTTCATTGGCTTCTTCACACACGGCAAGCATCTCCCTCATCTGTTCTTTATTTATTGGATTTGGGATTTGCTGATTCTGCTCAAGGTGATTGGGGATTTACTTTTTTGCGCGCTGCTCCTGCTTGCTTTCGTATTTTTCGCCAACAGCAACAGTGTGTATAATTAAGTTTGCCTCTTGATATATATTCTTCTACCTGTCTCCCATCGGACTGCCATCAGTCACTTCTTATGCAAATGTTGTTGGCCGGCATCCTGCGCCCTCTCACATACGGGAGAAAAGTTTTTGAAAAGAAAGGCGAACTTCGACGCTTGAATACCCTTCAAAAATCCCGATTAAAAACGGATTCACTCTTTCCTTTCCTGTCTTGAGGTCGCTTGGTTTTCAGAAAGATCTTTTGAGCATATATCTCTTCCTCGATCCCTATTTCACGCTTTGTCTGCACTGTACAAGCAAAGCAGCAACACCATGAGAGTTTTTTTTTTTTTTATACATATACATTATTTTAGGGTACTTTAAATTGTATAAATAAGAATATCTAGAAAGCGACGCTCATCAGTTTTAAGGTGTATTTTCCCCCATAAAAAGGTAAAGAGAACGGAAATAGTGATCAAAGTAAGATACTTTAGCCAAAATAATTTATTTTAGCAAGATTTACGGACAGAGTCCAATACAATACCCTTCGTAGCCACGAATAAATAGCGCTTGCTCTCTTATTCAAAATGGCTCCCCAACGGGAAGTTCCTTACGTTTGCATAAGGGCAAAATAAATGTCGAAAACTGAGACGTGGGGTCACGTGCGTGAAAAGTTGTGTGTGTTGTTGTCTGACGGCGGTCTCCGCGGCAACTCTCCTGATCCCTGCTGCCTTCTGCCTGATACCTCCTCTGCTGCTCCGGCAGCATATTCAAATGCATATTGATTCTGCGGTCCATCAGCTGTCACTGTCTCGACTCCACGATGCCAGTCCCCCGGCTCGCCGACCCTGGGCTCCGTGTTTACAAGTGCCGCAATCATGATATGCATCAGCAAACGAGGCACCACCAGCCATGCGTCCACCTGATGGCACCAGCCACCAAAAGACAAGGAGCCTTTACTAGGGAAGTGCCAGGACCCAGGGCCCACAACACATCTACACACTCGGGGCTGCCAGGAGGCCAAAGCTAAACATATCCCCAGCCAAGTAGACAAAAGCTGGAAAAATTTGCATACCTCCCTCGTCGATGTGTGAAACGTGTATGTGTGTGAATTTCTCCCCCATTTCTGGTCTCGTTTTGCACTTTCCAGGTCCTTGGTTTCGCCTTCCCTTTCCCCAAATTGCGGGCCATTTTGAACCTAAATGGTAAATAGACCTTTCGGTTTGATAATGACAACCAATACATGCAAAGGCCACAGGAAATCAAAGCCCGTACCAAGTCTCTGACGAGTCCTGACACATCCTTAGGTTTTCCACAAGGATTGTTGAGTGTATTGGCTTGAAATTTAAATTCAGGTTGTCATGGCAGCTTAAATGATTATAGAAATATTGACACCTCAGAATTTGTATTCTACATTCGATTTAATTATGATTTAGTTATTATTATAATCATTTCGACAATCTAAGACATTTTCAAGCTTATAAAATATATATATTTCCTACCAGCATTACTAACAGAGTCGATTACTTGCATCCTATATGAGAATCCCCCTTAAATACTTTTATTTCTGACTGATTTATTCCTTAAATAGACTAAAAGGTTTACATTTAAATGAAGAACCAACAATTGTTGGCCAACTCCAAATATTTCGTCTGAATTCAACATATATCCTTTACCTACATTCCTTTTTGGTTTTTAATAGAAAACATATATTCAAGGAATGAGAATGCACATTTCAGCTTCAATATTACTCAGGTCGGACAGAATTCCTAAAAATACGTAAACTGAAAATGATTTTAAAAGTTTCCTCAAATATGGGCCACCTACTAATATTTATCCCACATTCCATTTCCCATCAACTTAAGCTTCATTAATTTCCTGCCTGAATTCCCTCAGTGGGCTTCCCCCTGTTAATTGCTAGCTCAAGTCTTTTTCCAAATTTGCTGCTGTTTTGCTTGTCTGAAAGGAAACAAGAAAATAAAGAAGAAAATCGAGACAACAGAATAGAAATTTGCATGGAACAGCAGTAGCAGTAGCAGTTCGAATCCTGCAACGTGCGTTGCGATAAATCAAAAATCTGCAGCCAAGGCATGGGTTTCATTCTAGCCATTCTGGTTTCCTCCTTTCAGGAGGCGAAACAGGGGAAATGCATTGGCCATGCAAACACACTGATTGTGTAAACACGGCAGTGCGGAGGAGCAGCGCCAAAGACTGCCGAGCTACCCACAACGGGAGCTGTTTGGCGCACAACAATGAAATTGAATTTCAATGCCAACCCCCTTATTGCTGTCAGCCTTGGCAATAATTGTTGGGCTCTCAGCTTGACGGCATGTGTGCGGCGCTGCATATACTTCAGACTGCCACCACGACGGCTCCCATTGCATTTAGCGCTCCTTGCCGCCATTGTTGTATAAGCAATTGCTTCTTTTTACCAAACACGAAACAACAGGGAAAACAGTCGCTGCCTGGGAACCATTATCGCCACCGCCAGTCCTTGTGCCCAATTCCCATTTGCAGTTGCCATTGCATTTGGCATACGTGTAAATCGTAAATTTCCGTCCGCAAAACGAATGGTAACCGGACAGCGAAGGAGTCACAGTCGGAATGGGAACAGGAACAGGAGCAGGAGGTGGTGCCGGAGCCGGAGCCAGAGGAGGAGCAGTCACATCCCAGCCCCGGGCACAGGGCAATAGCTCATTGTGGACAGCGACAGCGGCGGCAACAGAAAACAAAAGTCACTTGCCCGGTAATGGAATAAATATCCGTGAGGAGCATCCTCCTCTGCCGGCTCCCATATGAGGATTGTCCAACATTTTGCGGCTATTTATGGGATCCAACTTTATGGCTGGCAATTGAAAATGAAGCCAGGGAGTATGCGTTGCAGGGAGATTTATTTTCGGTTAAGATAAAATTTTAAGTTCGGTATTTCCTCTAACAGAAAAAAGCTAGAAACTGGGGATAAACATAGGAACCATGTCAGAATATGAAGTAAGCTTTAATATTTCCGATTTCGCTTACTGATTTCCCGTAAATTGGTATTCCGAAAATCCAATTTCAATGCTTCAGTGCACAAGCAATCCCGGCAGCTCATCGCCATTTTTGTATATTTTGCATATTTGTCGCATTGAAGTTGACCAGCTGTGAGCTGGATAAAGCCAACAGCTCTCCGCACCTGTACCTGCACTCACCTTTCATTCCGGCTCCCCGTTCAATTGAGGTAAGAAGGAAATGCGAGACAAGGAATCTTTTATGACATTGCACCCACTGAAACGGAGATGCGGATCCCGGAGTGCTGGCTGGCTGTCTTTTATTGTCAGCGGTGTATAATTTTCACACTCCTCGCGCGGATGCGAATGTGAATAGGGATGCGAAGGCTAAGGATGCTGCTTCTGCTACTCCGTTGGACCCGCTGGCGGTTTTCCATCACCCCTATCACGCCTGATTTGATTGCACTGGGCTTTGGTTGCTTGGTTTTCTTTTCCTTCCCCTCTATGCTCAGCTTTTCGATTATGTTGCAGCATTTTTGCATCATAATACTCGTAAATATTTATGAGCTTGTTGTATAAACATGAAACCAACGTAAATCCACAATCTTTCCTTTGCCATGCATTTAAAGCAGAGCCAATTGATACTGGCCAGGGCCTGAGTGGAGTTTAGGCAAATGAAGAAATATGAGGAATAAAAGACGAAATAAAATCGTTTTAGCCGCTCAGAGAAATTGATTGCTTTAAAAGTGCATTTAAACGAACTATTTTATTATTCCGAAAGTCATTTCGTTCACCATCAACTGGCAAAAAATCTGTCGAAATAAATTGAAAACATTGACCAGTGAAAATATTCCTCCCACACGGCAACAACAATTCCAATTTGTCTCCGATGTGTGTGCGCAAAGCTAACAAAAAACTGAGATTAGATGGCACTTTGTTTTTAGCATGAGATATGTGCTGAATGCCCCAAAGAAATATTCGATATTTTTCTCATAAAATATATTTTGATTTGCAGACATTTAGTTGGCAGTTAGTTTTCCCATGTTGATCAAAGTTTTGCAAGCCAGAATGGCAATTTGATGAGTTCGAAATAACTTCAAATTTTTTTTCCGGTTCGCCACAAAAGTTTCCGAGAAGTTGGGTGAAAAAAATATCTAAAAATTTCCATGGCGTTTTAATTACCCGATCTTAGAAAACTTTGGTGGACGCCGAGTGCATTTTATAGGGAAAATTGTTTCTATTAAACCTTTTTGATTTCCACGTCAAATGCATGCAAATTATGTTTTTAAATCGGATCGGATTAAGCCAAGCTTATAACATAAATTGTATACTTTTCTTTACTAAATATGAGAGTTTTTTATGATCTTTGCAATGTAGATATCAAAAGAAATGTAAAAATATAAACAAGCAATATGGAAGTCCCCAAAATCTCACGAATGTAGTGTATACTTGCCATTTAAGGCTGATTTAATATATTTACAAAAAAAATAAGAAAGTCTAAGCTTGTAGAATGCAGAAGCTTAAGCTTGCCGAAGCTATATTTTTTTCTAGTCTAAGAACAACATTATTTACACAGAACGTATAATATCACTATTAAATTATTTCTCTATAATTTAAGATTCAGAATATTTACCAAAACAAATTGTATAGTTCCTGCATTGTGATAAACTGATCTTCCTTAGACATTCTTAGTATTAAAATTTAATATCTTGACATACACGTCGTATACGTGATGCCACACAGTGTTGCATATTTTCGGGATCCGTTGAAATCTTTAATGTCCGGAATTCATGCTAAAAATGAGCTGAGACAAGATGTGATGTATTTAAACATAACATGCAACAGCATGCTCATGTCTCAGAATTTCTGAGACTTTGCCTGAGTTCTCCTTGGCTTTGTTCCGCTTAACTCTTGGCTGGATTTCGGGGATTGTCGGAAACTTGTCTTCACTTTTGACTTGTTATTTGTGCGAAAGGAGCAACGCCAGCAGGCAGCCGGCGGTAGCAACTACAACAAAATGACTCATTTTCCACGCACTTCATTCTGCTGTTGCGAAAGTTTTTGCCAGTCTGCAAAAACCAAACAATGCAAGCTCGGGAAGGGCGGAGGACGAGCAATCAAAGTCGCTTCCAGCTCTGACTTCCTGCTATATATACTCGTCGTAGTTTTGCATTTCATATAGCAGCTCGGTTATTTATCATAAATTTGACTCCGCAATGCCATTGCTTTGATGCGGCTTCCTCTGTCACTTCCTCCCCTTATCTCAGGCCATCGCCTTGATTCATAAATTATTTCATATTTCATTTCCGTTCCGTGATGTAACACAAAACACAAATGCTAAAAAAATAAATGCACACTGAGCACTGGCAAACTGTATATGCGGAATCAGTGTTCGCTCCTCGGAAGGACTGTACTTCGTTGTCGCTGCCCCACGGCGTTGCAATGAAATGTCTGTTTCTGCTGATTCCCTCGCTTCCCTCTCCATTTCTCGTCCGAGCATTTGGCCAAAGTAAACATAATAATAATTCCAACTCCAACTAGAATTTCCCCATCATGACTCTTTAACATGTTTGCATAATGCATACGTACAACAAATGGAAAGTGATGAATAAAGTGGAAATTAGCAAATTAAAATCATTAGCGGAACGTTGCTTAATAAACTAAAATGAACTACGGCTTTTATAACTATTTAATTAACTTGAATTATTCTTTTACAACTATTTTTTGCGATATTATATCTAATGAATAATTAGTACATGCATGAAGATAACAATTTTATTATATTCGTGCGAGGCTATTTCATATTCTATTTTATTTAAAATTAACACTATTTGTTATTGTGATTTGTAAGCCTTGTAAGCAATTAAATTCATTTTAAAATTAAATGACAATTATTTAATTATTTATTATTTTTTCAATAACAAACACAGTTTCTGAGACTCTTGAAAACGTTACTTTAGTTAATTACTTATTTTTGTTAGTATTGAAGCGTCAAGTGTCGGCTTTTTTATGTAAGTTAAAAGATAAGATAACAGGTATAAAATCAACGAAAACAAAAACACAAATAAACACACAATAAAAAAGTCTTTAACGTCATTTAACCATTTCGTGTTAAAGGACGTTTAAAGCTTCCAGGTTTCTCAAATTCCGTACTAAGATGGGCGAAAAAAATGCATAAAACATTGCATAAATAGTAGATTTCCTTTTACAACAAAATTGTATCAAAGAAGCAAGATGTTCAAATTTTTGAAAATATTAGTAAAACATTTTATAACTTAATTGAATCCTTAAACAATAATATAAATAAACTCTTCAGTAGTATAGAAATGTTCACTTGAATCAGTATTTTTCAACCGGTAAATATTGATACCTATCATGAATGCTTATGATCTGTAGACCTGGAAAGACCTCCAGTCCAGTAGGAAAAACTTGTAGTCATAATTCGACATGGTCACAGAACTGCACTTACCTTTCAAGAAACAATAATTTTAAAAAATGTATGTATAATTGTCATAATTACTTCAAAGTCAAGGAGATACAAAACTTGACAATTATTTTAAGATTTAACGATTTATTGCTGGATCAATCGAAAGGTCCAAGTAAAATTCAAGCAATTAAAATATTATATTATATAAATATTTTTAATTTTGCCAACACTTTGTGCCGATCCATAGCTTTATTCCGTTACAAATCCATTCACACCGCTATTTTTTCACCACTCTCGCAGTGAAACCAATAATTTGTGTAGCAAACCGATCGGGTCTTCCAATATACGTCCTGCACGCTTTGGGGAACACTGTCCGGTCTGCCAGTCGGCATGAAGAACCAAAAGTCATAGGTGGGATTGTACGAGAGCACTTTGCGGGCGGCCATGCCTTCGGAGCTTAAATGTTTGGTAATTAATTAAGGCAGTCCAACGTTGGATAGCGTTAGCGTTAGTTACCTTTGCTGGCTCACTGGCAGAAGGAAGATAATTGCAATTATTATTGTTGCCGATTTCATGTCTTAGGTGTCGAGCTGCCTGATTTCGAGTGTGAGTTATTTGTGCTTTCCAGCTGCTATTATTTACGAGCCACTCGAGGTCAGCACCTCGCGAGTGCGATAAGCACGCGTGAAGTGGAATGGCAGTTGCAAAGCGAACAAAATGAAATAAAATGTGGCATGCAATGCCAAGCCAAAATGGATATGGAGCCAACCAGCATGTTTTGGCCAAAACAGCTGAAGGATGCAACACAAAACGGGGGTGATTTTCGTTTTTTTTCCCTCATTTCTAGTAATTTCTTTCTCATAGTTGCAGGGTATGCAGCTGTCGTGTTAGCCAACAGCACGTATGAGCAATATATAGAGTCACCTGCTTTTTGTTTGTTTTCGTAGAAAGTTTCGACTCTCTCATTCTGCACCCTTTTAGGGTGAAGAGAGAAGTCAAAATTTATTATATAAACACATTATGAGCGCTGGAAGGCAACACAAAAAGAGAGAAGCCCTTGCTTATTCTGCTCCGCCTTCGGATAAATAAATAAATAGGCAGAGGCAAAGGCAAAGGCAAAAATGGGAGCAAGCCAAATAATGGCCAGGAAAAGACAACGCCTAGGCTAGGTGTATGAATGGGCAAACAATTGAGCCAAAAACCAACAAGAAACCGAACAATAACATCACTGCAATCGCAGGCACAATGGCAGGCACGTTTTTGAAAATATATTCCACAATGCTGGCCAACTCTCGTAATAAAGTAAAGGGATAATAAAGATAGTTCTCGGTGCAGCTGGCCTTCCCTACGGAATATTTTGTTGGTAGTACTCTAGTGTTAAAGCTACCCGGCAGGTGGCTTTCTTTCTGGCACAATGGGTTGTCATTCGTTATGATTTGGTGCGGCCTTGCATGCAACGGCATAATAAGCCAAGCGAACGGCTACGCCCCCTTAGCCCACGCCCCCCAGATCCATCTCGCATGGCAGTCAACACTCATACGCCTCGTTGCACGGGTTGCTGCACGACTCGCTTCATTGTTGTGGCATATTGTTTCACATTCTGAAGCAGCCCCGACCACAGGCAACAGGCAGTGCTGCACTGGGAATAATAAATGCATGAATAAGTCGAACAATATCTATATAATATTCATTGCAACCTCTGAAGACCGATGGCCAGTAGTAGGTTAACAGGTTCTGAGAGTCAATCTAGTATCTGATGTCCATATTTTGAGCAGTGTAGGAGTAGCTACGGATAGCTAAGCGCATATCCAGCGAGTGAATACGATATGCAAAAACGAGGAAACGTGCCCGGCATTTGCCCCGACCGACTACTGGCAGGACTCTCCGGCGTTCAGGAGTTTTGAGATGCCGGGCTTCCAGCGATGGTATGTGTCGGGCCGGCCAACTGCCGAAAATAGTTGCATATAAAGTGCTTCGAATTTAATTAAATTATAATTGGACACTGTGTGCAGCTGCTCTGATGGCCAGACAAAACGTAGTTTAGTTTTCAGTTTCAATTACAAGCAAAATCTCAATTAAGTAACGTTGTGGCGTTCAGTTATGACCGCCTTGAGTTTGGCCTTTGTTTTTGGGGCCGGCATATATGGGTAATACGTTAAGTGCTCCGTCCGGCACCACAGCGACTATAATAACAGGAACGAAAACATATCCCCAAGGGGCACAAAACGCTTAGCAGATTAGCCGGTTCATTCTTCTGCTCTTTTTGATTAAAGTGCGAACGCTTACCGACCGACCAGGACCAGGACAATGGCCGAAAGCCAAATCAAATCAGCTGCAAACACGAAACAAAACGGACCAGAAACAGGAATAAAATAAAAGCGTACGACAAACAAAAGGCATGGACGAAAAAGTGCTGTGTGGAAATGGAAAAGAAAAAGGACAAATCCGTTGTTTTTTCTCTTTTTTTTGACATTTCAATCAGCATTCAGCATTTTCAAGCTACTCGCACACACAAACACAAACCCAAACACATAAAAGAAAACGTTAAGGAAATCGCATTATAGAAAAACATTTGACCATTTTTCATGTCCTGCCAAAACAAATGTCGTACGAAAATTGAATTGTGGCAAAAAGATGACAGGGCCAGAACACAAGCCAGGCGCCATAAACGTTCAAAGTTGAAAAATATCCGCATTAAATTGTGTGTCAGGCATTTTTTTTCCACATCATGGCCGCGGAACAGGAAAGCTGTGCAAAAATAATGTGAAATAATATTATTAGTCAATTAAAAAGATGGAAAAGGACACACAATTCGATTATAGGTTGCGGCTGCATAAATGTCAGAGCTCTGCTTTGTGCGGCGGAAATTGTGTATTCCGTTCAGCTGATCCCATTTTGGGCCAAATGAATTCATGCTAAAATGGATTCCCTTTACTTAGCCCGCTCCAATTTATTATTCAAATTCCTCTGACGGACCACAGACAGACGTGGCTTACCTTATCATTCAGCCTCAGACCTTCTCTGCCTGGGCATTACCTATGATTTCGGGAACTTCCGCTTAAAGCCCTATGTAAATCCAGACCTGGCATCATCAGCGGAAGTACATGAAAAACGTCCAGCGTCCGCTGAAATGCTTAGCCCTCGGTACAGTTTCCTCCCTGCCAGTAAATGTGGGAAAAAATGGTGTTTCATTTAAATTTACGCCCCAACTTGAGTACAATAAAGGCAAATGTGAAACAGTTGCCTGGCCCAGAAGCAGCAGTAGCAGCAGCAAGTAAAATGTAAAGTCCAAAAGTCCACTTAACAAGAAAATTGTTTCCATGAGCTTTTCTTTCTCTTTTTTCTTGTTTTTTTTTTGTGTGTTGCCCTATGCATTAAAACCATTTCCATGCCCTCGCTTATTATTAGCTCCGAAAGCGTGTGGGCGAAGGTAGCGCCATACGAAATACTTTGCACATTTTTATGACCGTGACAGTGCGACCAAGGCACCCTGGTTCTCGTCCTGGTCCGGTCCTCGTCCTCGTACTTCTCCTTTCCCATTTTCAGCCGCCTGCCACCGCCATTATGTCACACTCTCCTCACCCGCACCACGGCAACCGAAACAATTTTCCCCAGAGTTTATGAGCGTGAAAAAATGTTTACTGGTTAGAGCTTGAGATCCCGCCAACATGTTTTTTCTGGTTCTTTTTGCCTTTGCGAAATAAAGTTGCCATTTTATGCAGCACAAACAAAAAAAGGGTAATTAAAAATGTTTTTTGTGGACCAAGAGCGAAGCATGTCTCGGGGAGATAAAGACTTTTATTCAAAATTACTTCTAGAAGTGCATACACTCGTGATTGGTGTTGTAAACAGTGAATATTGGTTAGTTTCAAGGTAATAGTACAACAATTTTGCTAAGTTAATTTGGGAATTTTTAAATCTATCAATTGAAATGTAAATCTATAAATAAATCAGCAAATTTGTGGGCCCGACCTCTGCTGGCACACGCACAGTATGCATAGAGTATAAACAAGGAACCAGTACAGGCAAATATTTTGTTTCAGCTCATAGAATTCATATGCTATATTATTTATCTTACGTCTATGTGTTTCCAATCTAATGATGAAAATAATATAAAATTTTATAAAGTTATAAAGTTATAAAGTTTGGTTTTTATCGATGACGAAAGTTAGAGAGCTTTCTTCGCCACAAAACCAATTTTAAGATATCAATATGGCCTAGAGTTTAGAAGGTTTTTGGTGAAAAAAAAATAACACATTTTCAGTACTGCCCAAAATATCTTAGCCCACCTGGCCAATACTGATCTAAAACATTTCACACTTTTTGGCTAGAAATACATAGTTCCATGCCCAGGTGGCAAATTATATGATAAAAAAAGATAAATACATTGATTTCGCCTTTATCATCCGTTTCGAGCCATTTCACTTCATTTACTTCCCCCGAAGCTTTCACCAGAAAATTTTGCTAGACTACAGGAACGATTTAGCTTGTGAGTTGTGTGTTTCAGCTTCTGTTTCGGCCTCTGATTCGGCTTCAGCTTCGGATTCGAGTTCAGAGTCGGGTGGTGGGATTTGGGTCTTTCTATTCGCATTAGGCATCATCAAGGTCCCCGCATTCGAATGCCCATTCACCGCATCCTCATCAGTTGCGCTTCATTGTGTTTTATTCGTTGCCGCTGTTATCGCATGTTAACACTTCATGGAAAGTCCTGGCCAGCAGCCTGATGTCCTTCCCCATCATCATTGGAATGACCTTTCGTTTGGAAGCCCTAGTCGTCAGCCCGCACACGCTTAGTTAGTTTCTGCCACACGCTTTGCGTGCAAAATGTCAAAATACATTTTACTCGGATTTATGGTCATTGGCCGCCACCAGCTCCTCAGCTCCTCATCTGCCACAGCCACTCCTACTGCTGCCCATCGTCATCATATATGCTTGGGGGATTTGCGCCTGTCTTTGGCTATTTTTGGGGATTTACACGCTTATCACACATACCCACACGGGGCCCTGGCCGAAATGAAAATATTATGCTACATTTCATTAAGGGAGCGCTCACACAAGACACATCCCAACATCCTTGAATGCTTTACAGCCACTTAAAATAGATTAGCTTTCAACGTTTCGGGCTCTTAGGCAAAACAAAAGTGACTGAAAAAAGGCGAGACGGAAGAGAGAAATAATAAATTGCACAACCATAATTCTTGCGGGTCCTTTGTGGGGTCGCCGCCGCCCCCACATAGGTAATAGAAAATCCATTGAAAACACAAGCAACTGTCAATGATTTAATGCTCGGAATCAGAAATAGTTATACGTGACGGGTCGCAGCAGACGAAGCTTCAGACCAAGCGACACTTGATAAATGAAATGACAAAATATTTGAAAGCCAACAAGCTCTCAATTATGGAGCACGAAGCCCAGAAAATGCGGTCAGGGCGAAAGGAAAACGTCAAGAAGGTGCGGAAATTACTGTTGGCACTGCGAAATCACAGCCATCATAAGAGCGGACTTCCTTTTTCAAAGCGAATCAATTTATTTCCCTTTTGCCAGCCAGCCAGACACATCCCGAGCCGTAAGTCCTTAGTCCTTAGTCCGTAGACCCAGCGATTATGGCCCTGAATCCCTGGCCGAGAGTGAGACCTACTCGAAGGGATCTACTCACTTGATGGCCAATTCAAACCCGTCCATATTTCATTTGCCATGGCTTCTTCAAAATTATAGCAGCATTGGGGCTGGGCCCTCAACGCATTCCATCATCTCGCATCAGCTCCGGAAAAAGGCCAAACTAAAAATGCTCTTTCGCTCCATGTGGCCCCATCATCGCAGTCTGTGTCCTGCTGTTGCCGCAGATCCTGACGCTATTATTGTTCCACCATCTTGCTGTTGTTGAGCGCTCAAAAAAAAGGGCAAAAATATTAGCTGCCTCTCAATCGTTCAACTAAACGAACAGACTAAGGGAAAAAGGAAAAACGAAAAGGGTTCAGTGGCGGGGAGGCTAACAAAAAATGTAAAATGGTTTATTTATGCAAATTGTCAATGGTTTTTGCTCTCCAAAAGTGAGTCCCGGCCGCCTTTTAAGCGAATTGCCTGCCAACGGAGTGGCCGAGCATTTGACAGTCCGTTTTCATGCCGAGGAGCAGCGGATAAACCTTTAATTGAAATGTATCCAACGATTCACTTGGCCACCTTTGGCTATTGTTCGTGGGGACCAATCCAAACACGTTTCCAATGAATGGCCCTCGGCCTGCAATCGGGGAGAGCAAATGGTCAGCGCCCAGAAGCAGGCCATGAAATATTTACACTGGCCGCTTATAGCGTGACTTGGCCTAAACACATACGAGTATGTGTGTGTACAAACACACACTCAGGTGGGGCTGGGGCCTTTCGGGCCTTGGCATGCCAAAACTTCATAAATGTAATGCCCACAATTTACACAATTTTCATTGTAAATTTCAGCCGCCACCGCAATTTCAGTTGCATATTTGTTTAAATGATAATCAAATGCAGAGCCCTGACTACCGACCTACCCTCATTTATCACCTGCGCCCGGCTACCCACTTTGGTACGCCTTTTTTTCACCATTTCTACCATTTCCGCTTTAAAAAACCAACGAGGCTTTATCTTCTGGAAAGGAGGGACTAAACCCAGGGGGATTCGAATGACAGTTTGAGCGGCCCCTGGGCCCTAGGTCACTCTCTCTCTCCATCCCGGTGTCCGTTTGCGGATGTGAGTGGCTGTTGGGCATTGGAAAAGCGGATGCTAACCAATGACGGTCCAAACCATTAAATGCAGCGGAATGTGGTTTTTTGAGCACTTAGCTGGGTTCGAAATAGATGCAAATAATTGCTGAATTAATAGCTAACAGACGGCAAATGTCCGTGCTTTTGTTTGCTGAAATACCACATCAATTAATTATGTAGTGTTATTTGTATTAATTACATATATTTTATTATGATTAAATGGCATTAACTGATTTAATTAAAGTGGGCTTTTAAATTAATTTAACTGGTAAACCCTAATGGCAGTGCAAATATTTTAGAAAAAATATATTTCTGAGTGGTTAAATAAAATTAATTAACATTTTATAGAAAGACAAACATTTGGTTTTATGTAAAATTTTAGGTTAGTCAGCTTTTAAAGCAAGAGGTCTTAAGTTTCAACCCAAAGATTATTAAATAATAAAAAAAAATGTTCTCTGGGTAAAAAACATTTAGCACGTCATTCCGTTCCTTCACATTTGATATTTTTTCTTCGTATCTCTGCTATTATCGATAAGTTTACTCTTTCAAAAGAATATAACCAGCTTTAGAAACCGTCAAGCCGTGGCTAATTTTCGCAAAAGCGATTAGACTCGCTTGAAGTCTCTAAAGTGAACGCTTGGCCTCAGTTTTGTTTCGGAAAACACAACCGGCACCTCCCTCACCCATTGCCCATGTTGGTCCCGCAAATACCCCGGGGTTTGTTCCTGCTATTTCTGCTCCTGCGGGACTGTGCTGCTGCTCCGCTAAATGGACGTGGGTGAGCGGAGAAACAGAAACCGGGCCAGCTCCTAAACCCCGTTCCCCTATGCTCCATAGCTTGCGGGGATCACGAGGAGCGGGCCTGCATGCCATGCCACGAGCCAACATGCTCCCTTCCCTTCATCAGCGATCCCCAGTGCCGCTTTATTAGTCTGTGCCACCTGGGATGCGGCTGCAGTTTCGGATATTTGCGAAATGATGACACCAACCGCTGTGTGCGGAGCTCACAATGCCACAGCTACCAGCGGCCGCTACCGCTTCCACTTCCACTTTAGTACATAATGTCCTTTGCAGGGGATACATGTTAATAGGAGTGATATGGCTTAAAGAATTTAATAAAACTTTTCTTAGAATAGTAAGAGTGAAAGAATTCCTATTCAGAGAAAAAACATTCCTACATACCTAATAACCTATCTGTTAACTTCAAAGAAAACGGAGTAAAATATTTTAAAAATTTCCCTGAGTTTTTATTGGATTAAAATTAATTGAAAATGAGTTTGCACTAAATAAGCAATAAAGTCAATGGTTCGGGCCCGGGTCAACCCCCGACGTCCTCTGTCTTTGTCAATTTACATGCGACAGGATTTTTACTGCTTCGTACTTTGTACTCTGTTTCTACTGCTTTTTCATCCACTTGGTGCCGGCTCTCATTCTTTTCTTTTATGACAAAAACACGAAATTGTATCTTGGGAATTCTATGTTTTTAGCAGCGAAAGTTTTATTGTTGATTTTTGCGGTACTCGAGATTTACGACGCAGTCTGTGTCCTGACCCCATTTCGGGGAACTTTTCTCCGAATTTTTTTTCTCTCTGATTTTTCTGAGCTGCCGCGAGTTCATAAAGCACACAATCTTAAATCTCAGCAGTCTCCTCTCCTCGCCGACCACATAAATATTAATTTAGCCTCCTTTACTTTCGGTCTTTTTGCGTGGCTTTCACTTTGGCCCCCCGACTTTTGATATGCGACATTTGTTGTTTGCTTGCACTTTGGTTTATGAATGAAAATTATTGCTCTGCATTTTTATTTTTCAGCTCGCTTTTATTGCGAGCTCTTGCGGTGCTCATACTCGAGTTAAATGGCTTCTTTGTTGACTTTTATGGCTATAATCTGCAGTAAAGTGATTGGCAGCTGTAATAAATAGGGCAAAGGTAATGAACATTTTATTTCGACAACCTGTTTTCGACAATGGTTGTACTTTAATAAGTTAATAAAATAAAATATAGGATTGTATTTTTGTAGAAAATAACGGGGGGTGGCCAAAAATCACTTTTAAAGGTGTCTGAAAGTATCCACTAAAATGTTTATGCTACAAAATCCTGTGCAGATTTTTTTTACGATATCCAATTTTGTTGCATAGTTTCTATGTAATTTCAAAACGATTTTGATTTTTTTTTTCACCCCGGATAATCACAAACAAAGAAAGAAAAGAGCTTCATCAGAACTAATAACTGACTTTGTTGAAGATCTGCCTCATCATTATACGTGGTTATATACCTGTGTGTAGTGAATTCGTACTTGGAATTTTTAGGAGCATTTTTTTTGCTTAATGATAGAAGACCAGAGGAAGTCGAGACGTGTCTTTACTATCGGTCTTCGGAAAAACATCTTTGTGTATTTTGGCGCATTACCCGCTTCTCGATTTATGTAGATTTAATCTGCCAACTAGACTCAGCAAAAAGCTCTTAAAACAAACATACCAGCCAATGTAGCAGCCAATTAAACAACAATTTTAATCACCCATGTATATTTGATTATTCGGAAATGTTTAGCCTGCTGGAAAACTAGATATATTTTATTTAATTGCCTAAACAATGCCTCTTCAATTATAAATTTTATTACCTAACTAAAAATGTTCACTTCCGAGTAATTTCAGCAATTGCAGCTAAACCTTCTTTTTCAATTTGAACTCAGTGAATATCCTGGCTTGCGACCAATTATTCTGCATATTTTATAATGTCTATTGGCTCTCTGAATTTGATTTCCAAATGCAACTGGCCGAAAAGCATGCAATACATTTTTGCATTTCCGCTGAGCTGAATCAAATTTTAATACTTCCGTTGCGTGTGCGAGAATATGAACGTTGTGTGTGTGTGTGTGTGTGTTGATGTGCGCATAAATATCTAACAAATTTAGCACAAAATGAGTATTATTATATTATTACACAAGACTGGACAGACACAGAGTTTCGGGAGGAGTTTTATGTGGAGGCATAAAAGCAATTAAAGCCCCGCCAAAGTACTCAGATCCACACACTGGCTGCTGGCATACACAAAACTGTTATTATTTTTTTTATTGCTGCGGCTGCTGGCCTTTGGGCGAGAGAGAGTTCCATTTAAGTTTCCTCGTGGAAGCACCGAAAATAAAATTAAATTACCCATTAGTGGTGGTGGATTTTCGTCTCATTTTTTGCCGCGCCAAATGGTATTTAATGCGTATTTACGTGCTCCATATAAATTTATTATGTTTTAATTTATGGCGTGTCATTAGGCACCGCCTCCCTATGTCCCTTTTGTTAGCTAAACATTTATAATGCCTTGCAACAAGAGTTGTAAATGTTTTAAAGCTCGCTTCAAGTGCAGGTAACTGACTTAAGCCACTAAACAACTTGACAAGAATATATCAGAAACAAATAAATCGAAACAGAGCCACAAAGGGGATTACGGTAAGGAGCCTCCGGACAGGACCCCGGCGATAGCCTCGGATCCGGTTGAGAGAACTAGAGGGGAACTTTTTTCCTGCTTTGCTGCTCCTTTGATAATCGAATCGCTGCGCTGCGGTGGCCACAATAAATTCAAAACTTTTCTCCCCCGGGGTAGAACACCTCTTTGGCTGTGCTCTTTTTTTTCAGTTCTCGCTTTTTCCGGCCATTTAAATGGCCAACTTTTATGGTAACAAGCTTACACGCATTCGTGCTTCGCAGTACTGCCAAGTTATCCCTTTACCGGATTGGTGTGTCCTTTTTATAAAGAAAATGTTTTTAGTCTCCATCGAGTCGAAAAAATCAATTATATCAATATTCTTAGAAAAGTATAGGAGTATTCTTTCGATATCTTCACTACTTAAGTAGTTCCCTAGTTCCCCGAAAAGAAAAATATTATTTATAAAATTCCTTTTAAATACAATTAATAAATTACTTAAAACTATAGTTTATATAGTCTATAGGCTTACAGGTTTTGATATATCTGGAAAGTCTGAAGAGGCTAGAAACTATATCCTACAGCTCTGATCATCTTATTGGCAGCACTGATGCGCCCCCACACACTCATCGGTAGAGAAAGGACTCGATGATAAGGTGGGAACAAAGTGGTGGATGGTGCAGGACCATGGCAACCCATCGAGGTCTTAATTCCTTATGGCCAACAACGATTCCGCCCGCCTGCCAATTGTTTAATGAGCTGAGTTTTCCTCGGTTTCGCTCCGCTCCGCTCCTTGTTGTTTTTCCCCCACTTTCTTGTTGCGTGTTTTGCTCATTTCGGTCCTGCTAAGCAGCGGAAATTGTCAGATAAGAGAATTTCACAAAAGTTGCTCATTTTAATCGAGAAACTTTTGTCTAGTTTGATTGCTCCGAACTATATGTATCCATGCCTATCTGGTTTTGTATATAGTTTGTCTCTGTCCCGACTTGTGGACAGCTGAGGTCTTGCTTTATCTTCCATCGACGCTCGCTCGCTCGGCTGTCGAGAAAATTTGCAAATAATGATGGCAACAACTGGAAACTGCTGGGGCAAAACTTATTCTAATTAGAAAGTTTCCAGATGAAAATATGTGTCTGTCTTAGATTGTATTTAAATATATCTGCAGGGACAACATCTGAGGGTTTTTATAATAAAAGTGTTGCAAGCAAACAAAAATATTTATATTTTATTTTTTTAATTCAGTAAAATATAAAAAGATATGTTTTATCTTACAAGTGCACATGCTGGACGTTATTTGGAAAATTTGAGTAAAATCGGTTGCTAAACAAGGGAGTTATTAGTCATTAAAGTTGCAACCTTCTATCTTCATCTCGCTCGCACTCGCATCAGATGGTTAGTTGAGCCTTGAACCTGGGTTTAGATCTGAGGAGTCCTGAAAAGACGCACTGGACGTCTCACTGAACAAGGCATTTGTCTTTTCATTTATTTTACAAAGCTTTGGGTACCCGGACCCGGATCCTTATGTTCCTATTGGAAAATATGTTCTTTTTTAAATCCAACTAGATGTAAAAGACATGGAGTCCAATAAGAGTTCCCTGTCTCCAAACCATTCCCTTAACTCATTCTTAGTACATTTTCAACCCCCACAATTATGTCGAATATGCCTGAAACTATGCCATCACATTTTTATGGCTCGTATCATTTGAGCAAACAAACCCTTTTCCAAAGTGCAGCCATTAATATTATGGCAAGTAAATATTAAATTTGCTCAAACCGCTCATACATATTCGCTACTTAATTGGTGTGAGTGCAATGAAAGGAGGATAAGCCCTTGTTCGATATTAATAAGCCTTGAGTACGTGCCATAAATAAAAGTGCACATTCCGGCGCCCAGCAAATAAAGTGCAAACCACCGGCAAGGAGAAAAAAAAGAAGAGGCAGCCGGCCAGACGAGTGGGAAATTTTCACTTGCCTTCAGTCGGCGGTAAATGAAGTTGCGAGTGGTTGGAGGGCCCACCTGTGTCGAACCAGAAATATGCATTTAATCCCGATGTGCATTTAATTAATGCTGAAAACAAACACTGCCGCACACGCACACTGAGGCTTTGGCCATTTTTCAGGCAATAAATTTAATTTAAGGACTTTAGCGACAGGCAAAATGAAATAATGGCTTTAAACAAGAGCGGAAAAGGGTTACTGTTTTAATATCAAGGGTACACCCACATTCGATCCGCTTTACTCACTGTTTTCCCTCCGCTTCAACCACAGGTATGCGCCCTATCCAAACGCGCCGTGCTGCTGCAGTCCTCGGATATACTCGCTTATAATGAGCTCCCACTCCATCAGGGCAACAGCATTAATGGCAACAGCAACGGCAACGGCATCACGGCCATGGCCTCGAAGGCATCATCATCCGCATCCGCCTCTGCCCCCCAGAATATCATCGCCAACGCCGGGCTGAGCTACGAGGATGTGCTGAACGACGACTTTCAGTTCGACATGGATGGCCATGACGTGATGGTCTTCCTGCACATCCAGAAAACGGGCGGCACCTCGTTTGGCCGTCATCTGGTCAGGGATCTGGACCTCAAGGTAAGATAAGACTTTAACCCATATTTCTTTATATTTAAAAGCCATAACTTTTGGTCATATTTTCGTTCTCAGCGTCCCTGCGAGTGTCAGCGGCAGAGGAAGCGCTGCTACTGTTTCCGGCCGCACCGCAACGAGAACTGGCTCTTCTCCCGCTACTCGACGGGCTGGAAGTGCGGCCTGCACGCCGACTGGACCGAGCTGACCAGCTGCGTGGACGTGGAGCTGGACAAGAACGAGGGCGAGACGGCCAAGCGGCGATACTTTTATATCTCGCTGCTGCGCGAGCCGATCGCCCGCTACATGTCCGAGTATCGGCACGTGCGGCGGGGCGCCACCTGGAAGGGATCGCGCCACTGGTGCCTGGGCCGACAGGCCTCCGCCGCAGAGCTGCCTGCCTGCTACAAGGGCAAGGACTGGCTGGACGTGGACCTGGACCAGTTCGCCGGCTGCGAGTCCAATCTGGCGGCCAACCGGCAGACTCGCATGCTGGCCGACCTGGCCCTCGTCGGCTGCTACAACAAGTCCTCGATGCCAGCCCACGAGCGGGACCGCGTTATGCTGGCCAGCGCCAAGCGCAACCTGGCCGCCATGGCCTACTTCGGACTGACTGAGTATCAAAAGGTGAGTTGGGATCTCTGGGATTCAAAATATATTTTATATATGTTTATTTTTCTCTAACAGATGTCCCAATACATATTTGAGGAGACCTTCAACCTGCGCTTTGCCATTCCCTTTGAGCAGCACAACACCACGATCTCGGCGGCTGCCGTCCAGAATCTGCGGCAGGATCAGCGGCGTCGCATCGAGAAGCTCAATGGCCTGGACATTGAGCTGTATGCCTTCGCCAAGACGCTGCTCTTTCAGCGGTGAGTACGGATCCGGCTAACATATGTTTTGATATTTATAACACCCAACATAATTGGCTTAAGTGACGATAGAGTGAAGGCTTCAGTCTGTTGCTAGCAACTGACTCGGCAAGTTTGTCTGGTTCTATGCCGGTTCTGTGGCTCCTTCTTTCTCTCCTCGCCTACCCGGGATGGTCGGAGGTCGATGACTCAGGTCCAGGTCCTTTGTAGCGTTTTGTATCCCACGAGGGTGCGAAACCCTTTGATCACCAGAGACCAAGCCCGTTGCCGAGTCCTTTGTTTCCTTCACTGTCTGTTGTGTTGACATTGGCCCCGGCAAAGAAGGATATTGTTTGGAAGGAAGGAAGAAGAATGGATCCCATGGTGGCATCATTATATCGCGTTACTTTTTAGCGCTTTCAATGATCGCTGGTTATGCATGAGCAGGCATGGGAAAATTGTGTCGAAGGATGGACCTAGCGATGGGAAATTGTTAATTACATCGGGAAACCCTTTCAATGAAAATATGGGAAAGTGCCTGTGCTCTGGCATAGTTTATTCTTTTATGGGATTTTATAGTGGCTGTAGTTTTGTTATTTATAATAGGATTTTAATATTGCTTTAAACCGTTTTGAATTCTTATAAATATATATATTACATTACATTCCAAACAAGTTAAAGAACTGTGTAGGAGAGTTGTTTTTGTTAAAGAATTGATTATATAGGGAAAGGAACCTTTTAAATCATCAGTACCAAAATGCTTGATAATGTTATATGGTCTTAACAAAGTTCCTATTATATACAACTCCCTGCAGTATGCAGCTTGGAATACGAAACCCTCAGATTCATAAGAATATAAATCTTCATGTCTCTCCGGCACAGCTGTGTGTGGTTGACCCACCCAGAATTTCATGCCTGCCTGATTTAACCTAGAATTATCACCTTCCGTTTGCTGGAATATTCCTCCGGCCATTGTTTGCCCTCAAAAGGAGCAACCAGCTGAGCAGTTGCCAGTTGTGACATTCTCACCAGAGGAAGGAGGAAGGAAGGGGATTGCAGCAGGATTGACAGGCAGTTGTTACCGCAGTATCAGCAGGATCTCCCCTACGATGGCCCAACTCCCTCGCGTGATCACAGGAAATCAATTTGCCCAACGCTTTTCCATTTTCCTCACCATTTCAATGAGCCTCGATTCCATTCAACTCACCGCGCAGGCGCGACTCTCTCGCGTTTTCCTCCTAATTATGCGGGCATCGGATTTCGTATCGAATTAACAACTTATGCTGGCTGCCAGCTGGGTTGGAGCTAACGGATAATTCAGCCCGTTTAGTTATCAAGTCCTATCCTCGTACTCGTCCTCGCACTCGTCCTTGATGGCAATAGAGGGGCAGGAGAGGCAGACAGATGCGCGAACGTCTCTGACACGGCACATTTCCCATATCGGAGCGAGGAACCCCGGCGCCCTGAGACCCATCTCACCCCGAGCGGGAACCCTCCTCGTGCCATCTTGAACTAACATACAATTGCAACATTTGCGCGCGCTAAAACGAAAACATTTTCCAACATGTATGTATAGTTCCCTTCGCATACACACGTCGGCCGACCCGACGTCTTCACTAATACTCCGATAAGACGAAGAAGGGACAAGGATCTGAAGCACGAACCACCACCAAAACAAAGCCACAAAGGAGGAACTAAGGGTTCTTGGGGTGATGCAACTGTGGAATACCCTTGAAGGATTTTAAAAGTGTTTTTGAGATTTTTCTTACTGTTAATTGAATACCTTTTAAGATCTTTCTTAGTTATGATTTGTTTAAATTTGGATTTTATTTTCGAAAATTTAGTTTTATTGTAAAATATATATTAATCTTGGAGGACTAGATATAATGGGAATTATATTAAATATGATATGAGATAAGTGCTTTTATAACGAAAATGTATTTTAATAAACAAATCTTTTTAAGAGGATAGGAAAATAGTATTCCGGCAATTTACATTTTATATTTGAGTGCCTAATTGCAAGTATGTTTTCTGTAGATATCGTTGGTAATCTTTTATTATTATATTGCATTCACAATTTATTTAAGGACTGCCTAGGTGACCGTTTATGATATTTTGTTTACTTAAAAAACAGGTCTTGATATATATTCATACCAGCTTGATTTTATTAAGAATTGTATTTTATTTTATTAAAATAATGCGTTTATGGACAGCGAGAGCTGTTTTTAAAGTATAAAAAATATCATAAACGGCCAGCCTGTTGATTGCATTACAAAAAAACATATTTTAATGTTCATATTTCAAATTATGCAATTGCTACAACCTTTAAGAATGTTTTTCTGCTTTTATTAATAACCTTTGTCTTATTTATATTTCTTTAAAACAATATATAAAAGCATTCAAGTTACAAAGAACAAATTCGTAATAAAGACGCTCTGTACAGATTTCTCACTCTTCCCAAGATCTTGGCCATGCCCAACCTGGCATAGGGTATTTCCCAAACAAACTAGTACAGAAAGAGATCATTGTTGCCACGACCCTTAACCGAGGGTTGTTTTTCCCTGTCTGTCTCTCACTCTCTCCCTATCTCTGTTCCCCTAACTCTCCCTCGATATTCTCCAGCTGAAGGCAATGTTTGCCTCGGGGATCTCAGAGGAAAGTTGAAATCAGTTAGGTTTTGACAGCGCAACGCGTAGGTACAGTGCAACGGGTAGCAACGGGAAAGCGGGTTTATTGCAGAACAGAACGGACCGAAAAGTACAGAACAAAAAATTAAAACGAACTAGCAGACTAAATTTAATACAAAGTTTACCCGACCTAAAAACAAAAAAGAAAGAAAAGAACAAAAAACGAACCAAACCAAAAAGTTACGATTGTGTTTATGTTTGATCATTGAGTTATTGTTATTGCCAAAGTTAAGCGAACGTTGTTTATGAGATCTAAGACCCTAAGACCGATCCCAAATAAATCGTTACATTGTTGATCGAAGATCCCCGAAAGAGTCACCAGAGTTTCACACGCGAGAATGTCGTTCTCCAAGGCCAAGTTGAAGCGCTTCAATGACGTGGACGTGGCCATCTGCGGCTCGCCGGCTGCCTCCAACAGCTCGGCCGGATCGGCGGGCAGTGCCACGCCCACGGCGGGAGTAGCTGCATCGGCATCGGCTGCGCCCACCGTTCAGCCGGAGCGCAAGGAGCAGATCGAGAAGTTCTTCAAGGACGCCGTGCGCTTTGCGTCCAGCTCCAAGGAGGCCAAGGAGTTTGCCATTCCCAAGGACGAGAAGAAATCGAAGGGCCTGCGCCTCTTCCGCACGCCCTCGCTGCCGCAGCGCCTGCGCTTCCGTCCCACGCCCAGCCACACGGATGCGGGGGCCAGTGGCAGCGCCAGTGGGGCCTCCACGGCCGCCTCCACGCCGCTGCACTCGGCCGCCACCACGCCCGTGAAGGAGGCCAAGTCCGCCAGCCGGCTGAAGGGCAAGGAGGCGCTGCAGCAGGAGATCCGGCACAAGAACGAGCTGATCGAGAGCCAGCTCAGCCAGCTGGACGTGCTCAGGCGCCACGTGGAGCAGCTGAAGGAGGCCGAGGCCAAGCTACGCGAGGAGCACGAGCTGGCCGCCGCCAAGACAGAGCAGCTGATCGGGGCCCTCACCGAGGAGAACCTCTCGCACAAGGCCCACAACGAGCAGATGGGCCAGGAGCACTCCGATCTCCTGCAGCGGTTCGCCGCCCTGGAGCAGCAGTTGCAGCTGCAGCGCGAGGATCACGAGCGCCAGGTGGAGACGCTGATCGCCGAGAGCGAGGCCCTGCGTCTGGCCAACGAGCAGCTGCAGGCGGCCAGCGAGGAGCACCAGGCGGTGGAGCAGCAGCTGCAGGTGCAGCTCTCTGCCCTCCAGGCGGACGTGGCCCAGGCCCGCGAGCACTGCAGCCAGGAGCAGGCCAAGACGGCCGAGAACATTGAGCTGGTCGAGAGCCTGCAGCGGAGTAACGCCACCCTGCTGGCCGACGTGGGCCAGCTGAAGCAGCAGATCGAGCAGGACGCCCTGGCCTACGGGCTGGAGGCCAAGAGCTGCCAAGCGGAGCTGGAGTGCCTGAAGGTGGAGCGCAACACACTGAAGAACGACCTGGCCAACAAGTGCACGCTCATCCGGTCGCTGCAGGACGAGCTGCTGGACAAGAACTGCGAGATCGACGCCCACTGCGACACCATCCGGCAGCTGTGCCGGGAGCAGGCACGCCACGCCGAGCAGCAGCAGGCGGTGGCCAAGGTGCAGCAGCAGGTGGAGAGCGACCTCGAGGGCGCGGTGGAGCGCGAGAAGAGCTACTGGCGCGCCGAGCTGGACAAGCGCCAGAAGCTGGCCGAGAACGAGCTGATCAAGATCGAGCTGGAGAAGCAGGACGTGATGGTGCTGCTGGAGACCACCAACGACATGCTGCGCCAGCGCGACGAGAAGCTGCAGAAGTGCGAGGAGCAGCTACGCAACGGCATCGACTACTACATCCAACTGAGCGACGCCCTGCAGCAGCAGCTAGTGCAGCTCAAGCAGGACATGGCCAAGACGATCACCGAGAAGTACAACTACCAGCTGACGCTCACCAACACGCGGGCCACCGTCAACATCCTGATGGAGCGGCTGAAGAAGTCCGACGCCGACGTCGAGCAGTTCCGAGCCGAGCTGGAGTCGGTGCAGCTGGCCAAGGGAGCGCTGGAGCAGAGCTACCTGGGCCTGCAGGCGGACGCGGAGCAGCTGCGCCAGCAGCAGGCCGAGAGCCAGGAGGCGCTCTCCTCGCTGCGCTCCTCCTCCCAGACGCTGCAGGGCGAGGTATCGTTGAAGGAGTCCATGCTCCACGAGCTGCTTGCCGGCGAGGCGGAGACGCTGGCAAAATTCAATCAGATTGCTAACTCGTTCCAGGAGCGCATCGACGGCGACGCCCAGCTGGCCCACTACCACGAGCTGCGGCGCAAGGACGAGACCCGCGAGGCCTACATGGCGGACATGAAGCGGGCGCTCGACGAGTTCGCCACCGTTCTCCAGTTCGCCCAGCTGGAGCTGGACAACAAGGAGCAGATGCTGGTGAAGGTCCGCGAGGAGTGCGAACAGCTCAAGCTCGAGAACATCGCCCTCAAGTCCAAGCAGCCGGCCTCGGCGGCCGTCCTGCTGGGCACGCCCGGCAAGGCCAATCGCTCAAACACCACCGACCTGGAGAAGATCGAGGACCTGCTGATCGACACCGAGCTGCGCTCCGAGTGCGACAAGATCACCTCCTGGCTGCTCAACTCCTCCTCGGACAAGTGCGTGCGCCAGGACAGCAGCGCCGAGATCAGCGAGCTCCTGGCCTGCAAGTCCTCGCCCCGCCCCGCTCCGCGCACACCCAAGGCGGCGGCGCCACAGACCCCGCACACTCCGCGCAGTCCGCGCACGCCACGCACACCGCGCACCCCCAAGTCGGCGGTCGCAGGAAGCACGCCCAAGAAGACGGTCCTGTTCGCCGGCAAGGAGAACGTGCCCAGTCCGCCCCAGAAGCAGGTGCTCAAGGCGCGCAACGTCTAGGCCCATCCCACCAATCCGTACCATCTACTATATATTGTTCTATTTATAAAGTATACCTTAGCTAAGATCTGATTCGAAATATATATTCAATGCGACAATCCCAGCTAAAGGTGTTTTTGAACTGCGCTTGGCTGATACTTAAATCCCTTTTACTTTCAAAAAGCCTTTCCTTAGAGGTTAGAGGTATCAATCCTCTCAAGAAAAACTTGAATTAATTGTAAATTTGTCGGATTCCTGGCCCTTAGATTTAAATATCAAATCCAAATATAAAAAGGGTACTTTTCTGCTTAAGATGCATCTCTCCTTAATTAACATATTTTATATATACAAAAAATTTATGTCGTTTTATTATTATCTTTAAATCCTAGAAAATGTCTAGTTTCGTTCTCCATTCAAGCGGAAAATAAATGAATTATTCAAGAATCTGAGTTATCCGAGTTATTGTTATATGTTTATGTACGAGGCTGTACTTGGAACACTGAGGATTGCCTGGTTAGGTTAGGTTGCACCCCTGAAGAACGGGTTCTTGATTTTGATTTCGCTCCTCGAATGTGACGGAATTTTCTCAGGCTGAACCACCTTCCCTCCGCCGGTGAGGAGGGGCAGCCATGCAAGCCGATGGATTCTTGCGACGCTGATTACGCACACGTGGCCCTCGGGCCCGCCTCTTCCCCCTGAAACGGTTCCTTGGTTTCAGTTCCTCAGTTTCTCGAGCGAAACGGAACAGCTGCGCCTGCGCCTGTGCTTCCTCCTCAAGGGTGGTTTAACCTAAACCGTCTTGCATCGTAGAAAACATAGGAAAATACCCATGCACCACCACCACCAGTAGTGGCTGCAAGCTCGCTTCATTAATTGTGACTTAAGCCTGTTGACGGGGTTTTCCCTTCACCTCTACCTTCCTTCTTTTTCCGCTCCTTCCCTCGAAATCTCTGAAGGCTGCCGGCCTGCCCCTTTGTCTTGGGCCCCGCACAACAATGGCCGCTTATGACCTTTGACATTTTCTGCAGAGCTCACAATGTGTGCCCCGGGCAAGGTAAGTGAATCCTGCCCGGCCCAAGACTTGGATTTACTCACATACAGTACACACAGCCTTCAGCTGTACTCGCCCGAACCCGGCAGGCAGCTGCATCAACAATTGAGGGTTCTTTTATGGCGGGTGCAGGGCCATACATAAGACGCCGTTCTATTGCGCAGAAGTAAATTGAGCAGCTTTTGTTGGAAGAGCGACAATGCCGTGGGTCTCGGGTGCTGGGTTCCCGGGCTCTCGGGTGGAAGGAAGGAAATGCAAACACAAGTTGTCCTGTTCCTGTAAATCCCAGAAGAAAGTCGGTTACGCGCTCAAAGAGCTAGTGATTAACATTTCCGACTACCTGAGGAAGTACTTGGAAGAAGGGAAAACGGTTACCTATACAAGAAGTAAATTTTTAAGGGACTTGGTGTTCAGCAAATTATTTGGAAGATATTAACTAATAGTTACAAGGTATAATAGGTTTGATTTCAGGGATAGAATCAATCATTCACGATTTACGTTCCATCTAAAAATAATCATTTTCTTTCTTAAGCTATGTTAACTATTTTTCAAAGAAATTAAGGGACTCGGAGATAAATACATACTTATATTTGATATTAATGCACATAAATTCCTTAAAACATTAGGCATCTAAGATTTTTCGAGATCTTTATAACATAATAAAACAAGGAAAAATAAATCAAAGCAATAATTTTCATAGGAAAATACATAAGTGTTTGGTCCAAGGCTTTATAGCTGACAATCCTATCACGTTTAAATCTATTTTTGATACAAATCGGATGATTAACATGAAATTGATTGAAAATTAAAGTTTCTGTGTATGTTTCTTCTTTTTCTGTGTTGACAGCGCTAATGCGTATTGCTCAACGTGTTCCTAGCAACATTTGTCAATTTGTCAATTTTTAAAGTTTTTAATTTGTCAACATTTTCTATTTCCTATGTCAATGTGCTATTTAATTTCACCCACAATGCTTTGGTCACACTCGACTATAGCTTTCCTTCTTGTTATAATACCAAAATCATTATATTTTCTCTTTAAATCTCAAAATAATAGTTACCAATAATTCCCTTTTCCTTATCCCTTTTGCAGTTTCGAACACCTGAAGGCGAAGGACTCGAACTTTGAGCAGCGCTACGCCAACCTGGGCAACATCTACTTCAAGCAGGGCGTCACGGAATTCAACTGGGACAGCAATGTGGACGATGGGCTCAGCACGGATCATTGAACTCCAAACCAAATACTAACGATTAGAGACTAGCTGTAGGACACACACACACCAACTCATAAATATGGGGCAGGATAGAAAGTTAGATGAGATAGAGGTAGAGAGGGGCGGTCCCTGAGGTTACGGCACCGCAAAAGCATCAGCAAAAAAATCAACCGAAGGACTTTAAACTAGCACGTAAGCATTAATGTTAATTAAGCAGATAAAGAACATCTAGCGGACTTGGTTTGTTTCAATCACAACTTTTCAGTAGCTTAAGTAAGAGGGGCGATCGAGCGAAATCTCCAAACCTAATCCTAAGCACCTACTCCTGCTAGTAAGCCGCACCTCCGCAGCTCCTCAGCTCCTCGCACCCGACGAAATGTAAATACTTTGCATAATATGTGTACTCTATAATCCAATCAGTTGAGAGAAGTGCAAACACACTCGAATTAAACCCTCGCCTTCATAGCGCATCTCCACCACATCACACGCCATACGTTAGGTTAATTAATTCATTTGTATTAAGTACGCGTAGCTTTCGTTCTTTTTTGTGTTACACCGCCAAGTCTCTGCGAAGACAAATCCACAATTAGTCTAAGTGAATAGTGCTTGGGAAATGTTTTCGATCCAACAACGCATTTATTTTATTTTACTATTTAGAGTCCACTGTAAATACAAGCGAATAAAGTTAAACACAAAAAAACACACACAATATGAATATGCGCGTAGAAATTCCACTATTTTACACTCATTGTTTGTGCCCCGAAAACCAAACGAGTTCATAAAGCGCGTTAGAGTTGTTAGCTGACAGAATTGTTTCAGACAATAATTAATTGGAGATTGATATCAAACGAAAGCCGATGAATGAAACCAAAATTTGATCAAACAAAGCCAACGAAATATACATAAAGCCAATTGCCTAAATTAAAGAGAAGCATAAACACACGTTGCCCCTAAACGAAAATGATGTAAAATATTTCAAATATTGATTAATTGCCTAATAATAATCTGTAAGGCATACGCAGTTGCCATTTTATATATAAAGCAGCGCCATAAGGGAATTATGGAATTGCATATTTTGATTTTATTTGCATTTTCATTATTTTGAGAAGAAAAAAAGAAAAACAAACAATTTTGTATCGCGCAAAAACACTTATTGAGAATAACAAAGAGCAATGCAAAAACACAAGAAATAAGAGCAGGTAAAATTGAATAAAACAAATGAATTATTGAATATACAAAAACTGGTTTCTTTATTAATTTTCATTCACTTTTTTTCCTGGTTGGAAGGGTTTGAAAGGCATTGGAGGAGTTATTTTGACAAACAAAAGCAGAGTATACTTTTGAGATGCTGAAATTATTTCCCGAACGATATATGTAAACTTCTTTTAAATGCTGCATACTTTAGGGACTTCAATTATTTTAAATTTGATTTATTCTAGACTTTCTGTCCTTCTACTTTGAGCTAAATATTCCACCTCCATCCGCTTTTAAAATAGATCAAGTTAAAGTTAAGCAAACATTGAAAAGTAAACACTGCTTAGTGCGAAATTCATCATATTAATTAGGGCGCCATTACTGCCTGGCATTTATTAATGGAAAATTTATTTGTTTCGTTTGGAGAGACAATAAATGTTTATTGGTCACTAAGTAGAGGTGCCTCACTTCTCAGCGCCCATACGTCATCGATGGAATAAAGAAAACAAAGCTAATAATAAGACATCACCCAGACGCGGCACAAAAATCTCCGACTAATTTGCACCAATTTGAGGGGACAACTAAACGGAAGAGCAAACATCGTTTCCCTCCCGTGAGATCCGACGATGGGATCGATGAAAAATTAGCAAACTCAGTGCGCGTACGTACGCCAAGGTGTAAGCTCGGTCGGAACATGCCGGACTCGCAGTCTCAGTCCCAGTTGCAATCGGAGTCCAGTGGAAAGTCCTGCCCTGCTCTTGACGTGGTTGAGCAGGTCAACGGCAGCTTTGGACGCTGGCAGCTTCGCACCATTCTGCTGATATTCCTATGCAAGATTCCCAGCGCCTGGTTCACGGCCATCATCGTCTACACCGCTCCGATTCCCTGGAAGGGCGAGCTGGTGTGCCATCCGGCCGAGTGGAATGCCAGCCGGCCCCGAACGGAGCCTGTGAGCCGGAGTCATCCGCTCTGGCAGGATGCACGCAGCACCGACCGACTGTTCAATGTGGACGTCTGCAATGCCTACTCCCAGTCCCTGGCTAGGGGATTCGTTCGCAGTCATGGCCGGGAATGGAATGCCTCGGAATCCGCGGAACCGCACGCGCCATCCTCGCTGCCCTGCGAACACGTGGAGCACATGACCGACTACCGGTCACTGATCATTCAGTTCGATCTGATCTGCTCTCGCCGCGTTCTAGTGGCTGTGACGCAATCCTTTCATGCCCTCGGCGCCCTGATAGGTGGACTCATGGCCTACTCGGTCCTCAAGATGTTGGTATACTCTCTTAAAAGCTTGTACAAATTGTATAAATATTTGTATTCTTCAGAATCAGTCCTCGTCGTCTGATGTTGCTGGGCATGATTGGCCAGATATTCTGCGGGAATCTGACTGGCCTGGTGGACACCTACCAGCTGCACATCTACTTCCGCTGTCTAACTTCCATATTTTGTGCTCTCATGTACACTTCCGGTCAGTTTATATGTGAGTAAAGCCTCTACTTAAAATTCTTTCATTTAAACAAATCAAAAGACCCAAGAAACGAACTTAACTATGGACTTATTCCCTTCAGTAACCGACATCACCTCGGGCAAGGCTCGCATCATTGTGGTCACTCTGTCGGAGTTGTTCTGGTCCATGGGGCTCGTCCTGCTGCCCGCCATATCCATATATTTCGATGACTGGAGCTACCTGTACGTGGCCATCTCCTCCTCCCTCATTGTGCTGGTCTGGCTGCATCGCTGGATAGCGGATGCTCCTCGCTGGCTGCTGCAGCACCAGCGTGTGGAGGCGGCTCTCAGTCAGCTGCTGGAGTCGGCCACCTACAACAACCGGAAGGTACCGCTCACCCTGGACGTTCAGCTCACGGGCCTAGCCAAGGAGCTCGAGCTGAAGGCCGAGCAGAAGCACAGCTACTGCCAGGTGTGGGACGGAGAGACGAAGCGCAGCCAACTGGTGTACATTCACTGGATCTGGGGTGGGGCCATGGTGATCTATAACATCACGTTGCTGATGATCCGCAACCTGGGGGCCCAACAGGTGCACGTGAACACGGCCGCCGTGGGGTTTGCCGAGATGGTGGGCCTCTTCGTGGGCCTCTATATGATCCTGTACACCCGTCGCCATTGGCGCTGGGCAGGAAATCTCATGATTATAGCCGGTCTCAGCACCTACCTCGTCTGGCTGCTGCCAGAAACTGGTGAGGACTCCGATGGCCATCAAATCCTTATTGTCTAATCATGGTTTATTTCCACAGAACGCACTTCCCGCCGCGTGGGACTGGAGTTAATTTTCTGGCTAATACTTAAAGTGGCTAACTCCGCTTCCATCGCCGTGCTGACCACGTGCACGGGCGAAATGGTGTCCGAGGAAAAGCGTGTTCTCCTCCTACTCTCCGTGGTCACTTTCAGCCGCCTGTGCCTGGTCTTCTCCCCGCTGCTCAGCTGCCTCACAGTCATCCATCACCTGCTGCCTGTGACCATCTTGGCCACCCTGGCCTGGATATACGGCTTGGCTTTGCGTCGCCTCAACCGCTACTACTGGAACTCGGAGCAGCCGCACATCAGCCAGGTGCCCACGCCCAACACCTACCGCCGCCAATCGGCAATGATCATGCGGCGCTGCAGCACCGCCAGCTCGGACTGCAGCGCCTACAGCAACGAGCTGCTGAGCAACTTTGAGCGGAACATGGCGGTCAGCATAGCCGACATTTGGCACATTAACTTCCACCCTTCGAGTGAGGTTGAATTGGAACTGGAACAGCACCAGCACCAGCCCGAAGCTTTGAGGTCGCGCAGCTCGGAGACCATTTGAAGAGCTTTTCAAGAAAGCCCAAAAGTAGGCTATACTTCCTATGTTGTGCCTTAATATATTAATAGGAATAATATTGATAAGAAGATATATAATCACTAGAAAGGACAACAACTAAGTTCCTTTCCCAACCTTAAAAAAATAAATTAATAAATTCCCTAAGTATTTGATTCATAAATTGAATGTAGGAGTTATAAACTCTTTAATGATACATTTCGCCACAAGATTGAAGGCTTGCCTAAAGGTAAACGTAACCGGTGTTAATCCGACGTCAGATCTCGCTAATTGAGTTAAACATTTTCTTTTGTTCCAACTCCGCATTATGGTCTTAATTAGCAAACGGTGCGTTACGAATTAAAACAAATTAAACTAAATTAAATGACAGCTCCATGATAATCAAGTGATGACGGATGAATACATACATCCTGGAGCAGGATTAAGGTTTATTTTTTAGTGCTACTAGCAGCTCCACATTAATGTAGGTCAATGCAGCAAACCAATAGTACGCCAATCGATGCGATGTGTCACCAGGTGAGCTAAAATACAGCGGCAGAGAGACAATAAAGATTAAAATAGAAATCCGCAAGGAAGGCGAAGACGAATTCGTTCAAGCCCCAAAGGCAAAGGCAAGCGCTGATAACGTAAAGTAATAACGTTATGGCTTCCCGGCTATAAACCCTCCTCCTCGTCGAAGAGAGACCCCCCAAGATAATGCACACCTGATAGGGCTAAACTCGAACTGAAACTAATAACATAAAGAGCATTGAAAGACACTCGCTCTGTCGACCCAATAATATCAAATATTAAATGAGCAAACAAATAGAGTAAACGGCACTTCTGGGCCACAATCCTTTTTGTTTCGTACTGAAACCCATAAATTGCGGACTTTAGAAGGCCGAAAAGTTGAAGAAAATCCCCCAATAACTTAACCCGCTCAATGGACTTTTATTATTTGAACAAATTCATCAAGAAAATTAACACTTTGAGGGGGGACAGCAGCAGTCGTCGGCTCGCTCCCTGTGCGCGACACTGGCGTCAGTTGCCATTTGATTCTCGGCCGATTGAGACGCGTGCGCTCCCCAGAAGAAAGCCGGGCGGGACGTGGCTGTCAGTTGCGAACGGATCCGCATAAACTCAAGCGCGTGGATAATTTTTATTGTCGCCTAATTAATTTACATTAATTTGTATGCAATCAAACGGCAAAGACTCAAATTGTCTGGCGAAGGAAACAATATTTAACGGAAATATTTGGCTGTGTGCTGTTTTTTGAAACTGTGATCATACATTGTTTAAAGGTGTTATTGTGATAGAGGTCAGTAGATCTTTAATTAATAAAAATCGAACAGCAAATCTACAAAATCTCGAACGTATTCCCTATGGTGAATTATTTTTATTGTCGCCTAATTAATATACATTAATTTGTATTCAATCAAACAGCAAATACTCAAATTGTCTGGCGAAGGAAACAATATTTAACTAAACGATTTGGATGATTTTAAAATGGGATCATAGATAGTTTAAAGGTGTTATTTTGATAGAAGTAAATAATTCTACAACTTTCTTAACCTATCTACGGAATTGTGAATTATTTTTATTGTGGCTTAATTAATTAATATTAATTCGCATGCAATTAAACGAACAAACAGTAAAGAAATAACGCAAGAGCACAAATTAATGGAAATATTTGACTCCATTGGGCTTCAAAGAGACATTATGGATATTAAAAAGAGTTTCAGTAGTTCCAAGAATGCCATAAAATCCCATAATTTAAGCAAACATTTGTAGGTAATTCATCTTCAACTTCAAAAGTGGATTAATCATTATGGAAAAATGTACATTAAGTGGATATTGAGTTCGCTTAATCATACTCCTGTCAGAAACTCGAGCATTCCATTCATTCGATCCGAGTACGCCCTCCCAGAGTGGCTCAGTTCTGCCTCCATAAGCAATAATTAATTTGCATTTGCGTTGGAAGCAAGTCGTTCAACCAATAACTCAACCTGCCATAGATGTATATCAGAGTATCAGTAATATAGGAAATATTCAAATATTCAGCGACCAGCGTAGACCAGTTTTCAGCAATTAGCACTGCTTGGGAAATGAGAAATTAAAATATTTGCGCGGACAGACCACCTCCGGGCCAGACAATGGCGAGTTAGCACCTGTGAAACTGAAGCATAAAGAGTCTGTCAATACAGTTGATCCAACAAAGCGACGGCTGGCGAGATTCCCGCGGAATTAACAGCTAAATCTTATGACTGCCGCCAATCTGTCGTAATGTTTGCCATCTGCAAATAGGGACTAGCAATCAGATAGTGCCAGGGAACGGAGCGACACTTATTATCTGCCTTAATCAACCTCCTTCTGGCTTATCGATAAAGCCCTAATCAGGGTGAGCGTGATTTGTGATATGATATCAAGCGAGAACTTCGAGACAGTTCAAGTAATCCATGAGCAAACCTTATTTGGTAATAAATTAAATAAATTAAGATTACAAGTAATTAGGTTAATGTCAATAAATTAGTTTCAGGCTAAAACATAAATTATTGAGAGAAAATCCCTTTCCAAATCTTTAATTATTTATGAGAGTTGAACAAATGAGAGGAAGTCTTATATCCTCATGTTTATTTATGACATTCACCCTGTCTGTTTAATATTAAATAAAAAATCAATCAGATAGTAACCGCAGATATTTCAGGAATCCCGCGTGATATTCAATGCCTTCTTCGATCGACTGACTTCAGCTGTAAACCGCTTTCAATTTATATCAATTGGCTGCCGCGTGTATTGACATAATATTAATAAACAAACAAATGGAACGGCTTGTCTCCGTCTCACTTGCCATTCGCAGAATGCTCTTGTAGAGAGGGGCCACTGGAGCAATGGTCGACCAGTCGCCAGCCCGTGGTGGTGGCTCCACTTCGCCACACATCCAGCCCCATGAGATCGAAACGGATGCGGCCAAGCGGATGGGATCAGCTGGGCCTTCTTCTGTGCCCGCAAGCAGCGACATCATCGGCGATGTTGTGGGCGACTTTGGCATCTGGCAGCTGCGAACGATCCTCATCATCTTTTTGTGCAAGATCCCCGCCGCCTGGTTCATGGCCTGCATCATATTCACCGGCCCGGAGCTGTATCCCGGCTCGGAGTTCACCTGCGACACCAGCTACCTGGACGGTAGCGGGGGCAACGCCAGCTACTCCGTCTCCGAGAACCAGTGCTATGTGCTGGACGATGCCACTGGGAGCAGCAGAGAGTGCGAGCAGTTCACCTACGACAGTGGCTTCGACTCCCTGATCATGCAGTTCAACCTGGTCTGCCTGCGGGACATCTTCGTGGCCTGGACCCAGTACTGGCATCTGTTCGGGGTGCTCGTCGGCGGCGTTATGGGCACCAAGATGATGTTGGGCATCAGTCCCAGGAGCACCTACTGCGTGGGGGCCGTGGCCCAGATCGTGTGCGGAGTGGTCACCGGCTATGCCCGGGACTTTAGCCTGCACTGTGCTTTCCGCTGCCTCTCCGCCGTCTGCTGTGCAATCATGTTTACCGCGGGTCAAGCGATATGTAAGTTTATTTTAAATAATTTAATTAAATTAATTAATCAATTTCCTCTTCCTCCCAGTTGCCGACATCACCGCGGGAATGCATCGCATTGGGGCCATCATCCTGTACGACACCTTCTGGTCCATTGGCGTCATCCTGCTGCCGGGTCTCTCCTCGTTCTTCAACAGCTGGTCCCTGATCTACGTGGGCATCACCTTTCCCACCATCATGCTGATCGTCCTGCTCTACTGGACTCCCGACTCGCCCCGCTGGCTCCTCCGCCACGCCGTGGACCGCTTCTCCATCGACAACGTGGAGGAGATCGTGCGGGAGGGGGCGGCCATCAATGATCGCACCTTCAAGATCCCGCCCGACTTCCGCCAGCAGCTGGAGCAGCTGAGCGAGCGGCTGAAGGCCCAGCCCCCTCCGGCCCCCTGGCTTCAGCTGTGGCAGGGCAAGCGGGCCAAGACACACATGGTGGCAGCCCACCTGGCACTGGCCTTCTTCGTGATCAACTTCATGGGCATGCTGCTCAACATCCGATCGTTCGGAAGGGACTACCTGGTGCCGAACACGATTGCCATGGGTGAGTGCAAATCATGATCTTTCATCGCTTTAACTTGAACTATAATGCAAGCTTAATTAGATCTATGTATTAATATAAATTATTACATTTTATGTCTTCGAAGGGATTATTTCGCCCTATGAATTTGATGCTCATCATCGGCTTCATGTTGATATACTCGTATTAAATAGGATTAAATAGATGTTTGTTGATGGGTGATAGAGACTTGCTGAATTATTATTAATATAGAATCAGCTTTCAAATACATTGGGGTTAAATCTAGATATTGTTATATTTAATTAATTTTTATTATTTGTGAAATTGATGCATGACACTTAAGGTGAATTTCTTATGCAAATTACTGCGACTTCTTGTCGTCCTTGAAAGCCAACTGCTCGTCCCTGAAGTGCAGGAACACGACCGAGAAGACACAGACGCCAATCATCATGGAGAAGGCGCTGATGTAGTAGGGAAAGGCGCTGGGAATGAATCGCTCGTACTGCGTGTGCTCCAGCGGACGGACCGACACCTGTGTTGTGCTGTACAGATGAGTGTAGCCCACGCGATCGTAGTCCACCTTGAACTGGTAGACGCCGTAGACATCTGGGATCTTGAATTTGGCTTGGTAGGCACCGGACTTGATCTGCTTCAGATGGGTGCGCACAAACGGATCGATGCGGACGAATTCCAGCTGGATATCGCTGGCCTTGAAGGCACGCCACTCTCCGCCCACCAACTCCTCGATGGCAATGGTGTAGACCACGTTATCGGCAATGGTGTAGGCCTGCTCTGGCGGCAGGTTGTCACCCTCCTTGTGGTGCTGCACGGATCCCACGCGAAGACGGCCGGTCTCTCCGAACACCCACTGGCTAATGGACCCGGCAACGGCGCGATTGGCCGCCAGCGGGTGGAACACACCGCTCTGGGCGTACTGCACCGCCGTGGTGAAGCTCTCGTCGGCGAAGAACTGCAGGGATCCAGAGAACACCACCCTGGCGTTGTTCCTTGCCTGCAGAGCGGCAATCAGCAGAGTGCCACGACCCACGGCATGCGGGTAATCGGTGACACTGGACTCGGGGTTGTAGCTATAGGCACTGCTCTCCGCTGTCAGGAGCTTCAGCACCAGTGGGTTCTCCTTATCCGCTATTAGTCCAGTGCCTCGGTAGAGCAGCGGAGCAGCATCCGACTGCCTATTGGCTTTGCCAACAATGGTGTCCGCCTGAATGAGGTTCTTGGCCGACGTCAGGATGTTGGTGTGCTCTCCAGAATCGCTGACATCATAGTGAAGGTGGTCAATCACCGTAGCATTGTCCTCGTCCAACTCAAAGCCGCACTCCGCGGCGAATTCCCTGAGGGCGTCGCCAGATTTCTCGCTGCCCGCCACCAGAACGTTGCCACCATCGTCCACAAACTGCGCCAACCGCTCTACGCTAATGTCGCCGCCGAACTCCTCGACGCTCGGGGCAAAGATAATCAGATTCTTGTACAGATACTCGCCATATTGGGACAGCAGCAGGCTGGAGTCATCGGCCAACTTGTAGGTCAGCTTAAAGCCACGATCTTGCAGAGACGTGAAGAAAAGCGAGTGAGTCTTGCGGATGTCCAGGTTGTCCAGCAGAACTAGGGTGTTTGCATCCGACTCGAGGACCGCTTGACAGTTGGCAATAGCCAAGGCGGCAATTAGGACCGCCTTCCACATCATTTTACGAGTTCTATCCGGCTTTTCAGAACACCAAAGAAAAAAGGCTGACGTTTCAGTGTGACCGGGTCTAGCATAGTATTATATATAGATGATTAATCCATCTCATTAGTATTTGCATATTTGGCTTCAACCCTATAAAAATAATCCCAAAAAAGATTATTTCTAGAGACCACGTTTTGCCAAATTGCTTACACGTTCTCTGAGGTTTTCTGATGTTAATCTTAATTAACACAAAATTAGCACGGCTATTGCTTTCAATTGCTTCTCCTTTGTAAATTGAATTCCAACGAAATTTCGGCAATTAATTTATTACATATATTAAAAATGTCCTTATTTTGTCAATTAACAATTAACGTGACAGATTATTAACATTTTAAAATACGTTGGCCTTAACGTGACATATTCTTAACACCATGGAACCTTTTGTAATTTACCCAAAACACGCTGTTCATTAGGGACAACCTCCATAATATCACAGATCAATCAAGCTTGATTTAATCATAACTAATGGGCCTGAAAATAAAGGTTCAAAATAAGATGATTCGGAGTCATTAAACACAAAAGGTTAATGACTGTGACTAAGGTAAATGAAGTTCATTAGATCGGTGAGAGAAAGCATTGCAATTCAAAGCTTATTTAGTACTATCAAGATCTATAGAATATATGTTGAAATATATTCTGTAGATCTTGATTGTAGTAAATCACATTTGCAAAAAAGTAATTACAGCCTAAGACGTGATTTAATAATAATAAAGAAAATGTGTTTAAAATTGGTTAATATAGATATAAAGCACTTTTTCTGTTTAATAAAATTCGACGGTTAGGGGTTTATTTTATGCATAAGATCTTTAAGATTATTTGGTAATATTTCCAATGTTCTCAACCTTTTGTAAGAGGAAATGGATTGTTTCTTAGACCTACTTCATTTATTTACCCATTTTTTAACTCCTCCCTTTCCTTTTTAGGCTTCTCGGAAATCATCGGCTGCTTCCTGGCCCTACACTTCGCCCTCAAGCACAACAAGTGGAAGTGGCAATGCGCCGGGGTCTTCAATATACTAGCTGGAATACTGGGCTGCATGGGCTGGATCTTCACCAACGCGGACTCCAGTAAATTGAACCTCTTAACCTCCATTTATAAGCTCACTTAATGCTTTTTATCCCCCCAGTGGATGCCGACCTGAAAGTCACCCTGTGGATGATAATTGCCACTATTCCCAAGGCTGCTGTCTCGTGTGCCCAGTCCATGATCCTGGCCTGCATGAACGAGCTGATGCCGGCGAACAAGAAGCAGCTCTATGTCTTCTCCGTGGTCACCTGGGCGCGGGTCTGGCTCCTCTCTGCCCCGTTCTTCAACGTCCTGAGGAAGATCGACACCGCCATGTCGTTGACTTCGTATTGTGTGTTTAGTATCCTGGGTGGCATATGCACCAGCCTGCTCCTCACGCCCAGGACAAGTGTGGCGCCAGTTGTGCCTTCGTTGGAGCCGAGTGACAAGAAGGAGCAGTCGCCACTGAATGCTCCCGTTTGGACCATCGAGTCGGATGTGAATAACACTCGACTGTAGGAGGGGAAGGCTATTTGTTTGCCAGTTATTAGACAAGTCTTTGTATTACTCAGCTAATGAAACAACATTCTTCTGTGATTAGGTTAAGTGAATTGTTATTCTAAATGTTTGCAGTTATTCTACAGAAAGTGCACTGTTTTTACTCTTGGTCACCTGCTTAGCCGGGAGTTACTCTAATTATTCTGCCAAGAATTCGCCTTAACTCTTTGTAATTTACTTACGAGTATCTTGAATCTTGAGAGATTAATGGAACTATTTAGCTAAAATATGAAGAGCACCAGCATCGCATAAAAAAGAATATGGAGAAAGATCCAAAACCAGTAAATTCTGTAAGATCAGAAGAGTTCTTTAATGAAACCTCTCTACAAAGGGAGTTATCATTATCGGTCTTACCTGGTTACCGCGAATTTATTCGCATCAACGGTGAACTTTTCCCGGTGGAGGTATTTATTTATGCCAATCATGTGGCGTCGCACATAGTCGTCGTAGTCGAGCTCCTCCAGGTTCCAGTAGAGCGTGGGATATGTGCCATTGTCGATCAGCTCCTTGAAATAGAAGCGACTCTTGTTCTTGAAGATCCATTCGTTCAGCGAAAAAAAGCTACCTGAAAGCAGGTCCTAAGTATAAAGAATTCGACTTCGAGGAAGATATTCCCAAAGATTACCTGCCAGACAGGCCTGCCGAAACTTCTTGGCTATGGGCGTGACCAGGCGCTTCTTCTGGGCCAACAGGAGGGTGCGCATGTCCATGAGCAGGGCGGGCACAAAGTGCAGGACCCACACCGCCAGCTCGTGCTTAAGGGCACTGCATCTGTACTTGAAGTTGGGAAACATGATCATGCGCCGCGTGGGATAGATGCGCGACCACTTCATGGTGAGTTCGCCCAGACGCTGCCAGGTGATGGGATTGGTCACTCCCGAGGTGGCGTTGCAGATGCTCAAGCTGACAATATATTATTAAAGGAAACATCGAAGAGTGGCGAGGGACTCACCTGCCCAACTTGGCCTTGCCGACCATCATAATCATGGCGTTGACCACAAAATCCACGGGTATTATGTCGCATATCAAGTCCTTGTCCCCCAGAATGCTGCTGATGCCTCCCTTGCCGATCTCCATCATGATCCCGCTGATGGCTTGGATATTGTCGATCCAACCGGGATAGGGCTCCCGATAGGCCGCCGTGACTATCGAGGGCCTGACGATCACGATGGGAATAACGTGCCGATAGGCATTGACTATCTGCTCGGCTATCGACTTGGTGAAGGTGTAGGTGTTGACATGCGGACCCTTTATGTAGTCCGCCAAGCGGTTCAGGTAGTCGTCGGGTATCTTCTGCGTGCAGGCAAGGAACTGCCGCCAGTCCACCGGCGGCATCGTGGGGTACACTTGCTCGTCTACGTACTTGCGCCCCGGATTGCAGTAGGCCGTCGAAACGTACAGAAAGCTCTGCGGAAATGGGAAAAATTTAATAATCAGAAAGAGAATTCCTTGGGTGCTCCTTACCCTTAGTTGAGGCATCTCCCTGCACAGCTCCAGGAGATTGTAGGTGGCCTGGGAGTTGACGCGGGCCGAGACCTTCAGGCACTCATTGAAGCGCACCTGCAATCCAAAAAAACCCACCTCAGTGTTCGAGTGGATCCCAGAGCGGTGCCAGACTCACCGTTGCTGCACTGTGAAAGATTATGTTCACCTCGGCACAGAGTACGGTTCGGTCGGACTCATTCAAACCTGTTGGTGGAAGTCTCTTTCATTTGCCAATTTGCCATTTTCTCAGACCATACCGAAGTTGTCGTCTTCAATGTTTCCAGAGAAGTGAAAGATTTTCTTCAGCCTCTCCGGATACTCCGCCGTCAGACGCTCGAAGATGGGATTCTGCAGGAATCCCCGGAATCGTTCTTGCACCGTCACTCCGCCCTTGGGTCGGATCAGCATGTATATGCGCTTGATTCGCGGAAAACTCCAGAGCAGCTTCTCCAGCAGCGTCTTGCCCACAAATCCCGTGGCTCCTACAGAGGGCCCATAAACTCAGTTGGTGTAATTCGGGGAATCCCTCAGACCTTACCCGTTATGAAGACCACCGCATCGTCGAAGATGTCGGGTTGGTGTTCCACAATTTCCACTCCAGAGTTGTCCATGGTGTTGCCACTTTGGAGCCACAATCGCTACTAATCGCAGACTCGCTTTCCACCGCCAGACAACAACTTGCTCTGCAAAGAAAGGCCTTGGTCCTCCCGAAACAAGTTTTCCGTGAAAATGCAAGTGGAAAATGCAATTGACCAACGAAAGTAAGCAGCTTCCAGACGTAACATTTGCGCACAAATTGCATATTACGTCATATATGGATGTGGTTGCGGACAAGACTGGGTTTTTTTGGCTCATGATCGACATTCGAGTTCATTCAAGAAATGGGAAAATGCACACTCAGTGGGGAGGTCAAGTCGAATGTTCCAAATAAATGCTAATAGTGCTGTATTTTGAGAAGGGATAGAAATCAAAAAGAAACATATTCAAAGCTCTTACCTTAAAATTACCTCTTTGATATACCCTTTATTAAAAAACTCTTACGTTTGGATCAATAAATTGTCGATAAAAATACGGCATCCTCTCTCCTAGTAGAGATGTTTAGTTTTTGTTTCTCTTGTGATTCCCTCTTGCAGTGCATTCGGAGAGAAAAATGGGAAGCTCTCTCAGAGTGGAGCTAAAAGAAAACTCTCTTGTTCGCTATTCCTTGTACATTGCAGGCAAGCTTAAAAGAGAGAGCGAGAGAGAAATCCCCTCTTGCGCACTCTGCTTTATTAATTAATTTGACTAGGAATATCAGATGGCAGATTAAAAAAAATTAAATCATAATTAGTTCTGTAATCGAAAATAAAATAAAGCTTTTTTATAACTATTTTCTAACCGACACTAAATCGGTTTCTACCCTGTCAAAATTTTGCGGCCAGATAAAGTTCAAGCTAAGAAAATTTGGTTCTCTATCATGCTAATGTGAGAGCTAACTTTAACAGGGACCCAGACTCCCTGTCAAATCTTTTCCGGCTTTTAGTCGAACAGCAGATTTCCGATAGCCAAGTGAAGATTAAGTAGAGTAAAGCTACGTACTTAGAGACGCGAAAAGTGTTCCTAATCAATGATTCAAAACGAGAGGTCAATAGTAATCCTATCACTCTCTCGCACTGCTTAGGAACACTTTTCGCATGTCTAAGTACGTAGCTTTAACCAAAACAACCGTGTATCTGCGCCTTACAGCACAATTTAGTACTTTACAGCAATAATCGATAGTTTATAGCGACGTTAACGGCAACAACATTCTTTTAACGTTCGGATAAATTTTTAGAGAGCAGAAAACCGGTGAATATCTTTTCCAGGCAGATGCTTTCAGGCATTTTGACAGTGAGGACAGAAACCTGCTTTAAATATAGATAATGATGCTGATATACATAAGTCCATTAATTTGGTTGATGCTTTCATAAAAAGGGAATTTTCTAGTTAATGATTCTATTAACTAGATTAATATAATATTAATAATTTTAAATTAAGCTGGAAACTAATAAGGTGGCCTGACAATCAAATATGTTTTACGTAATATTTATTTATAGCATTAATTCCGACCAAGGAATTTGCCCAGCTCAAACTGGAGCGCAGATCTGGAGCTTTCCACAAAGGTACACGCATTCCGACGCTGTTTACCTGGCCAATTCATTAGCTTCAATCACGTCAAGTGCCCGGCCCGGCCTCTTCATCAGTATTCTCCCTTGAATCCATACGGAGAAGCAAAAACCGATCACAACTCGCCGTTCGATGTTTGCACAATCGGTTAGGAACGTTGATCCGCTTATTTGGACTGATTTGATTAGCGACGACGTCGTAGGCAGGCACCGACGACGAGCGGAGCCCTCGCGTTTACCTGGCCAGGTGAGGTGCTAAGCGGAGTCGCAGTCATGCTGGAGGGTTGGCGCTCCCAAGACGTGGCTACTAGATTTCGCTGCTAACACAGAATGAAAAAGGATTCACAGGGATTCCAAGACTGGGGGCCAAGTCACCGCCGCCACTCGCCCACGCCTCTGGTACTGGGCGACCACCTCTCGCACATCTTCACCTGCACCGATCCGGAGGCCAATGAACTGCCTCCAGCCGCTCCCTCCCCTAATGTAAAGGGCGAAGAAGATGACGTGATTAACGAAGTCATGGGAGACTTTGGACCCTGGCAGCTGCGCTCGCTGCTCATCCTGTTTCTTTGCAAGATCCCTGCCGCCTGGTTCATGGCCTGCATCCTGTTCACGGCCCCGGACCTGTATCCAGAGGAGGAGTACACCTGCGACACGAGTTCATTTGCCCCGGTGGACAACTGCACCGTCTCCCTGGATCAGTGCTATGTCATGGTGAACTACGGGGACTCCGGCTACGCCATGCGGCAGTGCCGCAGATTCCTCTACACCACCGGCTTCCACTCACTGACCATGGAGTTCGACCTGGTCTGCCTGTGCGACTTCTTCGTGGCCTGGTCCCAGTACTGGCACCTCTTCGGCCTGCTCATCGGAGGCGTGGCCGCCACCAAGTTGATGCGGGTGCTGAGTCCCCGCCAGATCTACTCGGCCGGCATCTGGTGCCTGCTGATGTGCAGCCTCCTGATGGGCCTGGTCAAGGACTTCAGCCTGCACTGTGGCCTGCGTTGCCTGGCCGCGGTCTCGTGCTGCTTTATGATCACCTCGGGTCACTCGATATGTAAGTGAAACTCAGACCATTGAAGGACGATGTAACAAGACTAACCTTATCCTTGCAGTTAGCGACATCACGGCGGGCAAGCACCGACTGGGTGCCCTGCTCCTTTACGACTGCTTCTGGGCCCTGGGATTGATACTGTTGCCGGGCCTTGCCTCCGGAGCTCCCAGCTGGCAGCACATATATCTGGGCGTGACCCTTTCCCTGCTGGTCATTGTCTTCCTGCTGCCCTGGACTCCGGACTCACCCCGCTGGCAGCTGCAGCACGCCAAAGACCCGCAGCTGGCCGTGGAAAGGACAGTAGGAATTCTGCTGGAGGCAGCCCGCATGAACGGAGGCATCCACAAGGTGTCGAAGGAGTTGCCCCGCCAGCTGGAACAGCTCAGGGAGAGGATGCAGGAGCAGCCGCCACCGGCTCAGTGGATGGAGCTGTGGATGGGAGAGAGGCGGAACACTTTCCGCCTGGTGGCTTTGCACATGGCACTGGCCACGTTCATGGTGGTGAATACCGGGCTGCTGCTCCATGTGCGATCCTTTGGCAGGGAGCACCTGGTGTCCAACACCCTGGCCATGGGCCTGGCCGAGATGCTGGGCTGCCTGCTGGCCTTGCATCTCACCTTCAACCGCAATGATCAGAAGTGGCAGTGGACAGGAGGGTTCGGCATTGTGGTCGGCAGCATAGGCACTATCTGCTGGTTCCTGGCCGAGGCGGATATGCCCGAGGTGTACGGACTCACACTGGGCTTGCTGATGGCCTCCCTGCCGCAGGCAGCCGTCTCCTGTGCCCAGTCCATGATCCTGGCCTGCCTGGGTGAGCTGGTGCCGTCCGAGCAGTGGAGCAGCCTCTCCTTTTCCGTCGTCACCTGGGCGAGGGTTTGGCAGCTGTCCGCCTCCTTCCTCACCCTGCTGCGCCAGGTGAGCCCCGCCCTCTCGCTATCCGCCTTCTGCCTGCTGGTCATCCTGGGTGGCCTCTGCACCTGCTGTCTGGCCACTCCAGCTGGTGTCCCGGAACCGGAAGGGGGTGTGGTTAATAAGAGCAACAATAAGCAACAGCTTATTACGTATACGTAATAAATTACGTATACGTATTCTAGGAAGGTTAGGCCCTGTAAGGTAGTTTTAGTATCTCTCAAGTATTCGCGATCAGTATTCGAATTTAGCTTGTTACAAAATGCATAATGTTTATTGGACCATTGTACTCACTTGCATACTTTTGGGAATAAATCAAAAGTTAAGCAGAAGTCGGAATTCAATAAATGTAACCTGTTTATGTTAGGATCTAGCCTAGTCGAAAATATAAAGCAAGTTTTAACATTTATTGAAGACATTGTGGTACAATTTTTAGGTCCAAGCCATTTGGGATTATATGTTTATAGGAAAAGCATTAAACCAAAGACCAAGACAAAGATGCCGAACGGCAATATATTTGATTTGCAATATACACGCTATTTCTCTGCTTTCTACGAAAATCACGCTCTCACCGCTCGCATTCTAGAGCCTAGGGCGCTTCTCTCTCTATATTATAATCTTAAAGATTCTAATGTCTATGATTAAGCCATATGTATGTCCATCAAGAGATTAGTGTTATAGTTCACTTAATTTCAAAGTCTGAGCAATTTCAGTGGCACCCTTGATATTATTTATCAGCAAAGTGATTCCCATTATACTATATTAATTCATTTTTATTTTCATGCCACGCTCTGCCTGCAATGTACAAGTAAAGCAGTACCAACAGCTTATAAGTTTCACTCAACATCAAACGAGAGAGTACGACCACTGCAATTAATCCATATTCAAATAGAGCGCATTTAAATAGGCAAATAAAGTGCTCAAAACCATACATACCACGGGGCTTTTAGGTGTCCCATTAATTTTTACTAAAGCTAAATCCATTTGGGACCAGTGTTCCCCCCAGCCGAACGCCCACCCAGCAAATTCATCCACTAAGCTGACACACATTTGCTGGTACATATAATAAGCACACATGCCTGACTAAATATCCAAGCGCATTGCTCTACTAGCCACATATTGCTATTTGGTCACCTGTCCCCCACCCATGTCCCCATCCCCCATTACCTGCCCCCAAAGCGGAGCGCAGAAATCGCAAATCAATAAAATAGAAGCCATAGAATATATGCAGAAGCAGCGACTCTGCAATGGGCCACCGGCGTGAATCATTCGCGGAGCAGCACTTGGCGTGGTAGGACGATCCCAGGAAGAGTCCAGTGCCGGCTGGATGCCATGAAATCGAAGAAATCGGCTTTTGCCAACACCTCCACTGGATACGGCAGGCACAAGCACAGCGGACACGGCGGACACGGACACGGAAAGGGACACTCTCACGGCCAGGGGAACAAGGACAGCAAGGACAAGGCCGAGGGTGCAGGCAAGGGCAAGTCCCCGGATCAGCATGAGCAGAAGGAGGAGGACAAGGACTTGAATTCCGGTTTCGGCGACTATCTTCGCACACCGGAGGGTCTGTAATTAGATGCCTCAAACAAGTTTTATTTTATTCTAGTTATATTTTTCCTTTAGCATTTGAGATGATGAAACTGTTTGTCTTCGCAAATACCATCATGTTAATTGTCACCATGGCCTGGCCGCATATCAAGGAGGAGTTCTACATGGTCAATCAGTGGTTGGAAAGCTTTCGCGAAGACCAGCAGCAATAGAGAGTCAGAGAATCTTACAAAACAATCGAACAGTTAGCTTTAGCTTAAAGACTATTCAAAATGGTTGGGCCCTTTGTGCAGGGTCTGTTCCTGATCGGCATTATCTACTGGTACTCCAAGGGCATGATGTCCATGATCAACGACTACTACCGCTCCGAGTTCCAGCGCAAGCTGCAGACGGACTCAGCGCCCCAGGCCAAGGCTGAGGCTCCTGTCAATGTGGACAACTTCATGGATTACGTGAGGCAGTTGGACTCCCCAGATGAGGTGAGGGAGAATGGAAACCCACCGGAGGGTTTCTTGTCGCCACAAATAGGAAAGGCTTACACTCATACACTCCTGCGCTTCTTGGAAATCACAGGCACTCTGCCAGCCTTTGATGTTTGCGTTAACTTGAGCAGCATAAGATAGAGCATACAGTTACTTATACTGAACATAATTTATTAAGTGTATTTTATATGCCTTTCGTAGAATGAATATTCGTAAGACACTATAAAATGGCTCTGCATACTTATGGGGTTGGATTTTATTCATCCATATCAATATTTTTATACCATAGCAATTACAGAGTCCCAGTTACAGTTACAGTTACAGCAAGAACACCAGGTCCCTTTTTTGGTCCAACTTGGGGTTGTTGGCTTTTTTATTTAAACTTTATCAGAATATATTCATATATTTTCAGCTTCAGCCCTTACACTTACTAACCTATTCACAAAACTGTGTAGACATACTAAACTCTACAAATACCATGGAGTTTATATCGGTTTGGTCTTTCTTTCCCATGCAATATTGCTCTTTCCCAAATAGTGAGCTCTCTCTAAACATCAAGTTCTGTGGTCATTGCTATTTTATCAAAAACCAATATAACAAGATGGGTAATGCCATTTTTCCTGATGGCTCTAGGAGTTCTCAACTTTGAGCTTGCAGAAAAATGGCTTGCATACTGCAATACGAATGTATGGCTCAGGGTGACCGTTTATGGTATTTTTAACAATGTAAAAACCGCTCTCACTGTCCATAAACGAACTATTTTGTTCAGAACTTTATTTAATTTCATCAGTAGCATGGTGACGAACTAAATAAAGTTAAATTTTAAATAAAATAATGCGTTTATGGACAGCGGGACAGTTTTTTACATTGTAAAAAATACCATAAACGGTCACGCTGGTATGGCCGTACGTCATCTTAGTGATTATAATGGTCTTTGTTTATACCGTTGAAGCAGCGTGTGAAAATATATATTATAAAGGCAGATATGATAGTTATAGTAAGGTATTAAGGTAGTAATGGTAGGTTTTGGTCTACAAATCACTATCTTCATTCAGGTATTCATTATTATGGCACAATTATGTTAATTATTCCGCAGATAGTTATATCGTTTGATTTCAAGAGGTCAGTGTTTGATGTATCTTTAGTTACCAATTCGTTTAAGAGATCCACAGGGTAGTTCCTAGCCCCGCCTATTAAAAAGTAAATAATTAGAAACAAACACAAAATCATTTCTGGTAAAATCATACTCATCATTTTTTTTTTTAATGTATATTCTATATACACAACAACTCTTCATACATAGATTTATTATTAAATAAAAATAATAATAGTTGCATTACGAATTAATAAAGCAAGAATACAAAATATATAGTACATCATAATTCAAAATGATAACTTGCAGTAAATGTACTTGGCGATTTGGATAAATCAAACGAATACATTGGATATAGTTCTGTTCTAGCCCGAGTTCAGAATGGAGCAAGGCTTCTAACGAAATCATAATCATATAGAATTAATCAGGGGAAATCACAATGAAATTTCGATGAAAACGCAGCGTTGCAAAACAAAATTAAGGAAACACAAACCTTTCTGATGTATCACAACCTTTGAAACAAGGATTAACAATTGATTAACTGCTGGGCTTCAGCTTCAGCTAACAAATCCAATTTCGACAATTGAGTTACGGTGGCCTACTACAGACTACGTTTATGTATATATATGTGTATATGCATAAGTGGATATCGCTGGATAATGTTATATGGCTAAACTCGTACAAATTAGATTGCTTATGGACAAGGCGAAAATACAAATGCAGAATACACACGAGGCTCCTCGCTCTTCGCTCTATAATGCACAACGTCTCCGTCTGACCCCGCAGGGATCGTTTAAATATATGTATATATATAGATTACTGTGCGTTCAAGTCTTAACGAGTAAACAGTAACACCTAATGACTCTGACCCGCCCGACCTTCTGACCCCCGCCCACTCCCACGGCTGGCTCTAGTCCGAGAGCTTGCGATTTGTGGGAGGCGGCGGTGCTGGCACCGTGGGCCTCTTGGGCGTTTGGAACGAGTTCGGCGAGATGGGCGTCGTGGCCTGGGTCTGCGCTGGCTGCTGAGGTGCCTCCGGAACGGCAGACTGCTGCTCATTGTCCTTGGCCGCTGGCACCTCCTCCCGCGTTCCATTCGTGTCACTCGTCTCCTGGCGCAGCTTGTCCAGAAAATGTTCCGTCTTGTAGCGCACACAGCCATTGCCATTATCGATGGTCGCCTGGGTGGGCGTTATGGCACCCTCGTCGTCGCTCTTGCCATCGACCTTGGCTCCCACTCCCAGAACCACCGGCCTCTTGGGCAGCTGCGGTTTCTGCGGCACATCCGGCTTCAGCTTGAAGCTACCAATGCTATCCGTGCTCTTGCGATCGGCCGTGGGTGAGGGCAGGTTGTCCAGCCCAAAGAACTGCGTCCGGGTCATAGGCACAGGCTTGGCGGGCGTCACAGGTGGCGGGGGCAGTGGCTCGAGCTGAACGCTGACGGCGTTCGCTTGGAACTGCGGCAGATTCGGCAGCGGCGGCTTCACAGGCTTCTCCTGCTGCTTCTCCGGCGGCGGCGGTTGCTGCTGCGGGAATAGTTCCTTGGCGTGCGGGCGATGCGAAGTTTGTGATGTGGTCATGTTGTTCGTGCCATTGCCATTGGTGGTTGGCGGCGACGGAGCATTGGCTTTCTGTCGCCTCAGGGTGCCGTAGCGGGGACTCTCCAAGACTTCTGCAAAGGATGGCCCAGGATAACAACAATAAGTAATGGATCAAGTGAGGGTCAAAGACGGAGCCAGTATTCGAACTTGTGAAGTATATAGATTGAAACTGGATGAGGTGATGCTTAAGACATTCTCCCACTGGCAGAAATCACTTCCAGGCAGGCATCGTAAGTAACAGTTCACTTTGTTGATAGATCTAAGCTGAGCATTTCTTGTTAGGCTCTTTTAATAACCTTTTTTTTAGTAAGCCATTCGGTTAAATGCTTGCAAACTAGACATCTGCATGAGTGGCAAAAAAATTACATTCAAATGCACAAAGCTCAAAATGAGTTGAGTGAATTTAAAGCAAAGCCAAACTGAATTGAATGAGTTGAATCGCTTACGTACGACTCAGCCGCACAAAGAATGTAGAAAGAGGAACGAATGGAATGAAGTGAGAACTCTGAAAACTGAGACGCTGAATTCGAATGATTCGAGTTGCAACTGCAGATACATCAAACTAAGAACAAAATAAAAATAACGCGGACTACAAATACATACAGATACACATTCGTCGGCTTCTTTAATTGAGGTGTCCATGTTTGCGTCTGCACTTGCGTCTGTTTGCGAACTGCAGGTGGTCCCTGAAAATTCGAATTCCTACACAACAACTGCCAAATACAGTTATTTCATTTTTCGCTTCATTCCTTCTCATTCATTTCGTTCAACGTCCCAAGCTATGAAGCAAAACGGGAACGAATACTCATACAATGTCGTTTCATTTCTTGCATTCCACTCATTTCATTCCATTTCATTCGAATATACTCAATGAAACGTATGTTGTGAGTGATTTCATGCAGATGTCTATTGCAAACTAAGAATGAGTGTAAGTGAGACTTATTTCGGGACAACCAAAGTGGGTCAACTGTTATTTGCGAACTCTGCTTCCTGGATTCGTTTTTATTTGTATTAATTCAAGCTCAAACTTTATTATTGCACAAAATGTAACCAAATATAACAGACTAACTTTAATAGCAACACGAATTAGACGGAAGACGTTTAATAATAGCTTAAAGAGCAGGGAAATAGGGAAATACTTATTGTTCGTTGTTGGAAATGTAAAAAAGGGTTAATAGGGAAGCACTCACAAGTCGAATACTGTGTTGGGCAGGTACTCTCTGGAGCTATAGAACTCCGACTGTGTTGTATACTTACCACTGTCGTTTCTGTCCAGGTTCTCGTTGGAGGAATTGGACTTGCTCTTGCCCTCGACAAAGAGCTTTTGCTTCTGCAGCGTCAGATAGAACTCGACCTCGCCGGTGAAGAAGTAGTCCCACTGGCTGATCAACAGCTCTACGATTATGTTGGCCGCCGAGGAACTGTTCACCTGGCCAATGTAGTCGGCCGGGGCGTTGCTGCTCTTGTCGATGCGCGGCCACAGCATGTTGGGTGACATGACAATGGCCAGGTTCTGGGAGCTCATCTTGTTGTGCACGGAGCGCTGCTGCACGAGCGACAGGAAGCGGGTGAGGTAGCGCAGGTTGGCATAGTTCTCCTTGGGCAGCTTGCTCAGAATGGCCTTGATCTCCGTCTTGCGCTCGGCTTCGCTGTGCCGCTCGGCGATCCGGATAAAGTCCTTGTACAGGCCGTAGGTGAGCAGCGGCTCGGGCAGCTCGCGCAGGTAGAGCTTGAGTATGGAGCCAATGACATGCGGGTCCTGGTAGTCCACCGACAACGGCGTCTTCACGTGCTGCGCCTCCAGGGCGTGCTTCATGCGGCGCAGCTTGGTGCTGGCACAGCCCACACGGAGTAGGCCCTCCTCCTCCAGGCCGTGCTCCAGCAGGCAGCAGCAGCACAGCTCGACGATGTAAGAGATCTCGCGGTTGGTGGATGTCAGATGCTCCTTGAGCGAAGTGCCAAAGCGGGACTTCTCCGTGCCCTGGATGGTGTCCTGGATGCGGGCCAGCGAGGCGTTCACATGCTGCAGCGCCCGCTCGTGGTAGTTTCTTTGGTTAAGCACATAGTCGCGGATGCAGCTCACGATCTCGTCCTCTTTGGCTATCAACTCCAGCATCTGGGCCGCCCAGGCATCCCGCTCCTTCTCCAGCTTCAGCTCGCACTCCTCCTGCTGGCTCTTGATGTGGTTCACCTTGGACGGCGGCTCCTCCAGCCGGATTGCCGCCTAAGGGAGCAGAAGAGAGCACTGATTAGCGAATGACAGATAAGCGACCAGGGAAATCGTCACATTCCCAGTGGGCCAAAGTTCAAGCATGCGAAATATCTTATCTGCCGCAACACCCACTACTGCAAATAGTTTTCCAGAGGAGGAGGAGGGAGGAGTCGCGCCCTAATAGCTGATCTTAAAATAGAACAACCTCAACCGCACACAGCCCGCGCGTCCGTCCAGCTGTTACTGCTCCCATCAAGGCCTTTGTTTCCAGCCGGACAATGGGTGAAATATGGGCTTCAGCACACACACGCGCTGCATTGGGGCCACTGACTAAGGTGGCACAGCTTTTGACTCACAAAGGAGTTTATAAAACGGTGTCCAGATAAGAAAATGCTATTGAACTAGGCTAAAGAGTTTTGGAAATTAAATGCGGGGGTATTTAGGAAGACCAACAAGCATATCGGGGCATCTAAATATAGCCAAAATCAGCCTTGATCTTCGAGAGGAAAATAAATGAGCTAAATAACCAAAAAAGAAAAAAAAAACAAGAGTTTAACCTTTCTACGTGTGTCTTAAAAATATACTCAAGCAGTATATCGAGTTTAGTATAGATTTAATACTTTATAATTTCAAATATCTACTAAATAGTACAGTTTATATACTCAAGCAGTTTAACGAGTTTAGTATTAATTTAATACTTTAAAATAGGAAATATATACTAAATAGTATAGTTATTATACTCAAATATATACTAAATAGTATATTTATTATACTCTGTAGGTTTAATTGTGTATTTTTCAGTATTATTTTTATAGATTGATACTTCGATAACTTATCGCGTTAGCTAGAATTTAGTGCTTTTCTGTTTGTCGCGTTTTTCTCAAGTCTTGGCGCAGATTAGTATAATTTGTATACTTTCGTAATATCAAATTTTAAAAAGTTTTCAATACTAAAAAGTATAGAATTCATTATAGTGAAGCAGTATAACGAGTTTAGTATTTATTTAATACTTCATAATATCAAATGCATACTAAATAGTATGGTTTTTGTACTGTGTAGTTTTAATTGTGTATTTTCTAGTATTATTTTTATAGGAACCTACATTGATAATTTGATAACATATCGCATTAGCTAGAGTTTAACGCTTTTCTCTTTGTCGAGTTTGTGTTTTTTTCACATCTTGGCTTAGTATAACTTGTATACTTTCGTAGTATCAAATTTTTCAGCATCTTATTAAGAAGTTTTGAATACTAAAAAGTATAGAATTCATGTAACAAGAGTCTAGTTTATATGACGGACTTTTTTTTCTGGGTGTAGCGGTTCAATCGTGTGAATTATAGCACAATCTGGCGATTAGAGTCCCCCTTACTTATTTTACAGACCCGTTTAAGCCAGCATCCAGCATTAATGAGCACCAAATCGAGAGCTAAATTATATAAGTTTTGCTTACAAAGGCCTTGGTTGAATGTAAACAAACTGGCTCTGGTATTCATCATCTTCTACCGTATCATAACACTGCTAAAAATAAACAAATCGTGACAAAACGGCGAGTTACGACGACATCACTATCTCCGCCACCCAGAAGACAATGGCATCCACCTCATCATTATCAATTTCAGCTCCTGCCTCCCCTCCCGTGGCGAATCGATTCGAATAGTTCGAGTGACTGTGAGTCACAACAACATCATTTCCATGAGCCGTCGCAACCTCTCGGTGACCTACATCACTGGCTGTTGGCACTACATCAAGTTGCACATTCCGGGCACCAAAGTTAGCACTTCCAAAGGCAGCAGCAGCACCTTGTGCATATGCATATACGTATTGTTTTCGGATCGGATCCGTGTCAGTCCGAGTGCAATTAGAACACAGCGCCAAACACGAGAGCGTCTGATTAGCGAATTATGGCAAGCTGACGACGATAAGATTACCCTATACCCGCCGATACCCGGGAGTGTAAATAACTTTGGCTTCGGCTTCGCCAGCGCAGCGCCAGTGGTCAGCTGCCATTTCAATTATGATGTCACTGCGCCGCCAAGCCGCGCCAAGTCAATGAACGTCTTCCGACACCTTAAACAGACAGCGTACATCAACAAATACAGCGGACAGTCATCCACGACCGATATGGCAAGCGACGGCGTCGTGATTTGTACAATATAAAACGGAAAGCAAAAAAGAGGAGAAAAAACAAAAACAATGAAACTCCAAAAGTAACTTTTTGTGTACAGATAACCGGCTCTAACTGTAGACACACTCTCCTACGGCCAGAACCAATCGGGTGTCAAGAAATTGGAACACCAAAAAGCCGTTCATCCCGGGGCACTCCATCCCATCCCGGTTGCCCCCGCTTCGGCGATAAGGCAACAACGACGACGCCAGCAATCGAATTCGTATCATAAAAACGTAAGCGACAAATACGGATGGCCAGCAAACAATAGAAACTGGCGTAAGATAAAGCCAGAAAGACTGAGAATACCAACAGCAACAACAGCAACAATAGCAATAATAATAAATTAAATTAAAAATTGATTGCTTCTTTTGCCGGCGCTTCACGTCGGCATCCGTCACGGACACAGTGGTTCGCTTTGATTGGAAAGTGTTGGATTTGTATGTAGTTTTATGACACTTCATTCTGGGAACTTGCTTTTTTCTGAGAACTCTTATTGAAGTTTGTATCAGGATGTTTTCCTCTCTTGAGAGAGTAACATCTTTCTCAAGAGAGCGTAACTCATCGAATAGTGTGCCCAGATCATACTTATATTAACTGGCCTGCTGCAAGTTTTCCCTTAATAAAAGCTTTCTTTCTTGTTTGTTTTCAATCGAACCTCAAGTCAAATTTCAAACAAAAATCAAGAAAGCACAGTGCCATTTCCTTGAGAGCGACACACTCGCACCAACTACTACTACCGGCGGCAGTGGTTGTTATTGTTCGTTAATCAGAGACAACTTGACCAGCGGAGGTGGCTTTTCGGGGCTATTATTATTTCTGGCTAGCCAGCACCAGAGATTCCTTAATTAATTTAACAATCTGCCATTGTCATCGTGGCGGAAATCCAACATTATTCACTGCCAAACGTTTTACTCTCCCCGCACACCAGGTAAATTTACGATTGAGACTCACCTCATAGCTGCGCTTCAGCGAGGTGTACTCCTGCAGAGTGCGCGATACATTGCGCTTGAGCGTCGAGATCTCCTGGATTTCCTTGTCCAAAATGTTTTTCAGGCGCCGCACCACCTTGGTCTCCGTCTCCAGTTCGCTCTCGATGATGCACTCGGCCATCGTCTTCTCCAGCTCGCCTGTAAGAGGGTAACATGTGAAGAAATGAGTACTTAACCAAGTATGTAATGGAATCTTTGACACGTAATTACCCCACAGCGAGAAACGGTGGATTACTGTCCATAATTAATATTAAAAGCAAATAAAAAATGGGAATTCTTCTTGTAACTTGTACTTTAGTGGCAATTTCCTAATTACTTTCGAATTTGTCATTGGGATAAACGATCCTAGAGCAGATACCTATAGTTTTCAGTGTGCTCCGCCCGCAAGTGAGGAAGTCAGCGCTTATTTAAGACCTTATCGGCAGGCGGTAGCTGCAAAGATGTTGGCGTGCCGGTTTGCAGTCGCCGGAGTTGCTCCGCTCTTAGATGCGGGACAAGATTGAGGGAGGAGTTTCGAGGGGGAGGTGACTGCCGAATAGGTTGACGACGAGCTGAGTAAGCAAAATTGTGATAATTGTGTTGAGTGCCCTGAGACTCGGGGCTCGACAGCTGAACCCGCAATGGAGGCGAAGGGGATCGAGGGAGGAGGCCAAGACGGCGGCACTGGAGTATAACGTTCGAGATATGCTCGCTTTTAGCTCCCCCTTTGCCAGTGCCAGTGCCAGTGGCGTGGAGTCGGAGTTGAATTGAAGCGCATCGTGGCTAACAATAAGAGTTGCAAAGGGCGCACAGTGGGTTAAAGTGAGATGATATCGCGCCGTAATTACGGCCATAAAATGGGCGACAAAAAGCTCATTTTAGTGAGGCAATTTTCGTTTGGAGCTCTCCAGGTGATTGGCCGAAACACTTAAGGTAGTTGTAGGTGATTATGATTAACAATTACAAAAGTCACAAGGTCAGCCAAAAAAAAAAAGGAAAACTTAGCATGAAAAACATAATTCCCGGGATCTAGATTAGGTTTTTTTTATTTTGCTTTATGGATAAAGGTAAACTCTGGCGGTTTTTAAATGCAAACATGAAGTAACAAGGGAAAACCTCTATTTTGGGTAAAATGTTGATATTATATTATTTTTCATAAGAAATATCTCAAGAAACAATTAAAAATAAATTGGTTAAAAATACCTTTGTTGCTTTCAATGAATTATAATTAGAAAATTGGGTTTATTAACCTTGCTTAGCTTAGCCATTGATTTCCCCAGATTGACCCACTTATAATTCCCCAGGCGTTCAAGCCGAGCTTCACACTTCACCCATGGACACACATTCATACTGTGCCCGTAAACACACGTTCACACTGTATCCGTAATATATATGCAAGTGGAAACGTTCGTGTCTAATCAGGAACGTGGGGAAGTGGAGCAACTGGGGGGTTCGGCACGGCACGGCATGGAGATGCCGGGCACGGTGGTTACACAACCGCCACCGATGGTGCTCTTGAACCACTGCGACGAGGCTGCAGCTGCATCTGCATCTGCAACTGCCACTGGAAATGGCAATTGCATCCAAATTGCAATTGACGCACACGCATCTGCGAGTATGTGGAATGCGAAGTGCTCGAGAATGGGAAGCGGGGCGAGTGGAAACAATACAGAAATAATAAAAACGGAATGAGTAATACGGACCAAGGGGAGCGCCCACAAAATAAATGAGAAGATCAGGGTGGAGGAGCGCGAGACGCGAAGACGCAGCGGCTGATGGACGCGTCTGATCATGACGATGATGTATGAATTCGGCTCAGACTTTTACTTTTACTCACCGGCGAACCAGCATAATTATCGCCATTTACTACTCTTCTTTGTTATCCTATTTCGTGAGCGACGGATGTGTAACAAATTTAAATGAAATGCACAGTAAATCACACAGCAAAAGGGCAATAAAAGCGGGCGCAAGTGGGGGCGGGCCTCTGGCCAACTGGCAAAACAAAAAGCGTATAAATAGATAATGCCGAAACCGCAAAAAAATATATAACCAATACGAGTGCGAACGGCGGGTTGAAAAGAAAGCAGCGGATAAGTCATAATAAAAATTATAATAATGATTAAAAAAGCGCTCAGCCCCAACAGTGGAGACTCCCTACAAACGAACTTTGATAACTCGATAACTTGAACCCTGACTCAAACCAAATGCAGTTGTCTGAGGTTTTAGTAACTCGAATTTCTCTATAACAGGGGTGCTCAGTGCTATGGCACGCGGGCACATTTGTTTTTGTTTTGGCACTTAGCATACGAAGCGACACTCGCCATACTTTCCTAGGACACACGCCGGTTCCTCTTTGTGTCGCTGTGCGTATCGAGTCTATAACTTGATCTAAGCTTTAATTTATTTGAAGAAGTCGAACATTTACGGAAATAATTATGCTCAAGTACCAACTTACTAACAACAAATTGTTATTTAATAAAATTTATAATATAAATAAAAAAAATATTACAAAATATATTCACCCGTCACTATATTTATATATTTCTGAGCTCCAAAAACATCGAAATTTAAGTTTTCGATGCATATTCTTTCCTTAAAAACCTTTAATAACTTCTTTTACTCAATATTTTTGTTTGATGGTTCAAACTATGGAATTTCAACTGTACATTAAAACCGACGTCGATATTGTTATTGTTGTTGTTGTTAATGTTGATGTGGATGTTGAGAAATGTAAATGCCACAAGGCCAAGCGACAAGGCGAGGCCGCAAACACACAGGCAGGCAGGCACTCACAGACACGCAAGCCCGTGACACAGTCATCCGCCGCGAGTATTCTCCGTTGCCGTTGCCCACAAACCAAACCAAACCGAACCGAAACCGAGGCGCAGACCCATACGTATGCATATATGTGCATGTCTGGCAGCGATTATCGGATTTGGAGCCCACTGTGCCCCTTATCAGTCCGGGCGGCATAACACCCACACAGCCGCAATCACAATCACTCGCACACACGTACTGGCACTCGCACAATCACAAACGCACGATAACTAACCACAGTTGGCGAGGACCTTCTGCAGCGGCATGTCCTTGGGCAGCTCCTTGGCGGACTCGTCCAGCGCCTGGGCGATCTTGTAGTGGCTGTTCTTCTTGGTCCGCTTGTCCTGCTCCTCGCTGCTCACCTGGCCATTGGCACTGCTGCTGCTGCTGGTGCCGCCGCCGCTCAGCGCCGGCAGCTTCCGCACGATCTTCTCGATGGTGTCCCGGTACCTGTCCACCTGCCGCTCGATCGTCTCCAGCTCCGAGTCTTTGCAGTCCGCCTTCGTCGACCTGCGGAGGGGGGTACAGTAGAGAGAAGGTGGAGAGGGGTTGCCGTTAGGTCATCAGTCGCCCAGTTGTTGTTATTGTTGTCATTGCAGCAGCTGCTATTCGTCTTGTTTTTTTTTTGTCGCTTTGCTGCTTTTGTTGCATTTTTTGGGGCTGCTGGCGGTTTTCGTTGTTGCTGCTGCTGCTGCCGTTGTTGTGATGAGGCAACACCTGTCCGTCCGCTTGGAGCGCAGTCTCACACACACATAGCGCCGCAGTGTCGTCGTCTGGCCTTTGAACTTACCTTGACAGATTTTCGGCCGCAATTTTTATTTTCGCAAACTGCCTCTTCATCTTGGCTGCTTCGCTTTTCCCGCTCGCGTCTCCAACGTAAACTGAACTCCCGTGTTTCGACTCGTTTCCAAAGTGTAATTAGCTGGGCATTGAGTAAATACTTAAAACTGGCAAATTAGTCATTCTTTAACGATGTTTTACGGAAAAGTGAGCCGAATGTGACCGCGGCGGGAGCGCTAATATATACCTAGCTTCTGCATAAAGGCGCTAAAAACGATATGTAAATGTGTGGGATCTGGTCACACAAGGCCCTAGTTTAGGGTATTCCCCCATAATTATTTATTTATTAATTCAACAGGAAAGTTTAGTATTTAAGGTTTGCCTGTTGTTAAGTTTTTGTATTTAAAGCTGTTTCAATTGGCTTGGTGATTTGTATCTTCTCACTTTCATTAAAAAATCAAATTTACTCATGTTGGCGTTGCCAGACTTTGCCTAGTTTTGGGTGACCATCTGCTTATCGCGTATTCTGTGCGGTCACACTGTATTTACTGCACTGCACGTGTGCGGTTCGTAAATAATAGTTTTATTTTTATTTTCGCGGCCAAAATGACACAGGCCGAGATAGTAAAGCGCCTTCGCGGGGACTGGGATAATGAGCGCAACGTGGAACAAAAGTCAAAGAAGAAGGAGGACCTGTTAGCCATCACCAAAAAGTTCCACCAGCGTGTTCTCGACCTGCTGACCATTCACAAAGTGCCCTACTCCAACAAAGAAGGTAAAAACCATATTAATAAGAACTTAAGAAGTTGCTAAACCTCTACATTTGCAGATGAGGACACCTACGAGGATTACCTGCTGCCGGATGACAATGAATCTGGCCACAAAAAAGGCAAAAAACAAAAACTTACTGAAATTGAACCAAAAGATTCCGACGACGAGGATGTGGACGCGCGAATCGCATCCATCAAGAACAAGCTTCGTCAGAAGAAGGGTCCCACCACGGAGCGACAGCAGAAGCGGCGCGAGGCAAAGAAGCTGAAGCGCAGCAAGGGCGTCCAGAAACTGCTCCTCTCCTCGGCCAAGAACCTGAAGAACGAGAACGTCAAGCATCAGAAACTGAAGAACGGAGTGGTGAAAGCGGAGCATGATGCGGACTCAGAGGACACCAAGGGCGAAATCCAGCCAGTTAAAGCCCTGCCGGTGTACAACCAGGAGGCCAAGATCGTCTACTCCAAGGTGGACTTTGCCGCCAATCCGGGTGCCAAGGCCAAGAAGTCGCACCAGAACCCCAAGGAGATCCTGAAGAAGCTGCGCGACACCAAGAAGCACCTCACCGAGCTGCGCGAGCAGGGAGAGACGGATAAGGCGGCCGAGATGCAGACGGACATTGCATGGCGCAAGGCGTTCGACAAGGTCGAGGGCAAGAAGGTCAAGGACGACACAAAGCTGCTGCAGAAGGCCATCAAGAAGCGGCGCGTTGAAAAGAAGAAGGCGAAGACCAAGTGGTCGGAGCGCAAGCAGAAGGTGGAGCACGACATCCAGAAGCGGCAGAAGAAGCGTCAGGAGAACCTCGACAAGCGCAGCAAGGACAAGAAGAAGAAAAAGCTGAAAACGGCCAGCAAGAAGGGTCGCATCATACCCGGCTACTAACCGTACACACTCTAGCAATAAGTTTAAAATTCTGTGTAATATGTAAGTTGAAAATCCCCGTTGAAAATCAACTCAGATTACTATAGAAAAAAAGAGTAATCGTTTCGAAATTCTCATCTAGCTTATTTTGTTTTTTTGAAATTCTCGGTTTTAGGCCTCGACATTGACTAAATTCCCTCACAGACCAAAATTTCTAGTTTCATAGTCTAGCGTCCGCCGGTTTGGCGCCTCCGTTTATGTCCACTGAATGTCATTGTCCGTTCCACTGTGCGTCTTGCGCAGACACTCCAAGAGGGAAAGAGCCGAACAGCTGTTTGCCGATAGAAACTATCGATTGTTATCGTTATTGCGAAGCACTTTGCTGGGATTTTTACAGATTTTCCTGCTATATTCGTGGCTGCGACTCGCGATAGTACAAATAAATCAAGTGAATTAATTAAACAATATCTGTCAGACTGCCGCATTGGCAAGAAGAAGAAGAAGCGGAGCTGGGCGAGAGAAGAGCAAAAGCAACGAGAGACATACGCACGCACACAGCCACACAAATTACGTGCAGAGCGCAATCTATTCCCCCATTTTCCACCGAAAATAAGCGCACGGCAGGCGGAAAAGCAGCTATATTGCGACGCATTTCGCACGGCCGAAGAAAATCCAACCAGCGAACTCCAAGGCAACCCCAACCGAGCACCACAAGCAACAAGAGCAGTCACAACAATAACTTTGCAGATCGGAAGAGTAGCAAGAAGAAGCAGCAGCGGCCAGCTGAGAAGTGAAGGGAGCAGGGAAACCGCGCAGTTGGTGGAGAAGGAGTAGGAGCAGTAGGGGAAGCGAAGGAGGCGGGAGCAGCCACCATGAGCATGGTGCGGCGGATCATCCTGCTGGGCCCCAAATACAGTGTCTGGTTGAAGGGTAAGTGCAGTGCTGCCACCATTGTTGTTATTCCTCCTCCTCCTCCTCCCTTATTGTTGTTGTGCAAATCGCATACGTAACTGCGTCATTTGCTGCGCCAGCGTCACGTAGCCGCGAATATCAACAACACACACCGAAATCCAACTGGCAAAACAGTTCCCCTGCAGCCCATTCCCATTTGGCTTATCAGAGAATATTGCCTAGCTATGGCTGCTGCTGCCTCTCGCTAGCTTTGAAATTTTGTCTAGTTCGAACCAAAACATTGAGTGAAGGTCGTCTTCTTTCGATATCAAAAGCTGCTCGCGGTCAACGGCGACCAGAGGCGTACGCCGAAGGGGGACGCTTTGCTGCTCCAACTGAACTTGAATTGTTTTATAAGTCTCGGGCCTTAGCTAGCTTAATTACTGCTCTATTGCCACTCTGACGCAATGGCTTTTTGCTATTATTTCATGTCTCTCTGGCCGAGTAATTTCTTACACACTTTTAATGGTCATCCGCCAGTTGGTTATTATATTTGTCGGCCTGCAGGTTAGGAAAGTGGAGAAGGCGGAAGTTTGGCCAGAGAAATGCACTGCGAGTAACACTGCCCAAAAGTGGCGAGTCATCGGAAGATGCTAATTGCCCTTGGCCTTTACTTGTTACCTTTTTTGTTGTCCAATCTAGAGAGTTTCCTCTCTCTCTCCCAAAAGCCTGCCTTTGTTATCAATTTAATACATTATTTGTCTGTAAGAATCGAGACATTAACCCCGCAAGCGGCGGCGGCGACGGCAGGTTCAATGCCTCCATATTACCACTAAGCAAGAAATCTATAGAGGCGTCAAACAGCAGAAAAAGTGCTATCAACCAAACGGCTGAGCCTGGAACCCCAGAGCAGCCGAACGAAATGTCTAGAACCCCAGAAAGCGTTCGGCTTTTCGAGTTCGAAGCATTCGTTCGAAAGCCAGCACAACAACAAACCGATTTTCAGTCGCAGATCCATAGAGCAACATATAGATTCTCTTTGGTTTGGTTGATATCACTTGTTCTGCTGTTTGACGCCTCTATATATTTCTTGCTTAGTGATATTACGCTCTTTTAATAGGAATCTCTGCTCCCAGCATTTACTAAATAACATCCCTTTTATTCCCTTTCAGGAAGCGGCGTTGGTCAGACACAGCGCTCGGCAAGATGTGTTATCCTGGGCGCTCGGAGCGAAGATGTCAGCATCTGGGGCGTGCGACGCTTTCACCTGGCCACACGGAACTGTGCAATCAACCGGCTGGTCAGGCTAGAACCCGCCCTGGCCATACCCGCATACATTGACATCACGAACGCCCACACACGTACGCCTGAGGAGCTGAGCGACGGTAGCAGCGGGAGCGGGAACGGTGCCAGTACCAGTGCGCCCGGTGGTGGCAGCTCCACCAAGAGCCCCGGCGGTGCGGGAGCGGGATCCGGAGCGAGCACGACTAGCGGCGCCGATCCTCCTGGCGGCGGCAGCGACAAGTTCCTCTCGTGCCCGAAATGCGGCAGCGCCTGCACTCAGGTGGAGACATTCGTCAGCTCCACGCGGTTCGTCAAGTGCGCCAAGTGCAACTACTTCTTTGTGGTGCTCTCCGAGGTGGAGACCAAGCAGCGCAACAAGGACGAGCCCAAGAATCAGCGCAAGCCGCCGCCTCCGCCCCAGAAGATCATGGAGTACCTCGACAAGCATGTGGTGGGCCAGGACTTTGCCAAGAAGGTGCTGGCGGTGGCCGTCTACAATCACTACAAGCGCATCCATCACAACCTCCCCCAATTGCATCAGCAGGGCGGCGGAGGCGGATCCGGCGGTGGTGGTGGTGGTCTGGAGGGAATTCCCCGGCCCGACCTGTTGCACATCACCGGGATCGGTCACACGCTAAACAGCTCGCCCGGCAACGAGATCCCGCCCAAGGGGCCCGCCCAAATGGGCCTAGGTGGCGGCATGGGCCATGGTTCTGGGCTGGGCAGCGGCCTAAGCGGATCCTCAGCCAGCAGCAGCTCGAGAGGCGGCGGCGGCGGCGGTGGCGACCACCGACCCGGCTCAGAGATTCTGGACCGACAGTCCAACGATGTCAAGCTGGAGAAGAGCAACATCATCATGCTGGGCCCAACGGGATCTGGCAAGACACTGATTGCTCAGACGATCGCCCGCTGCCTCGATGTGCCCTTTGCCATCTGTGACTGCACCACGCTGACGCAGGCCGGCTACGTGGGCGAGGACATTGAGAGCGTCATCTCAAAGCTGCTGCAGGATGCCAACTACAATGTGGAGCGCGCCCAAACGGGCATTGTCTTCCTGGACGAGGTGGACAAGATTGGCGCCGTGCCCGGCATTCATCAGTTGCGCGACGTTGGCGGTGAGGGTGTGCAGCAGGGCATGCTCAAGATGCTGGAGGGCACGGTGGTCAATGTGCCAGAGCGCAACTCACCGCGCAAGCTGCGAGGCGAGACCGTCCAGGTAGACACCACAAATATACTGTTTGTGGCCTCCGGAGCGTACACGGGACTGGACAGGCTCATAGGGCGTCGACTTAACGAGAAGGTACGAGGACATTTCAAGCCTTTACTCTTTACTCTTGATAATCTTCATTACTTTCCCAGTATTTGGGTTTCGGCATGCCCTCAACCAGCGGCTCTGGTCGTCGAGCAGCTCAAGCCGTGGCCAGTCCCATGGACAACGATCAGGAGGAGCGTGACAAGTGCTTGACCAAAGTGCAGGCGCGTGATCTCGTTGAGTTTGGCATGATACCGGTGAGTAAACCTAATTTATTCTATGTATTATAAAACTCTTTATTTCTTTAATTTCTTAATTTCACGTTCTTCTCTGACTTGCGCTCGTTTTATTAGTGATGTACTCCTGTTGATCGTACATGGTCGATAACCATATCGAGTGCTCATGTTTTTATCGATATTTACATATAATAGTTCTTAGTGTTACCTTATCTACTTTATATCATATTTAAACTATTAACATATTTTAAATATTTACAATCCTAAACTAATTTATTTCATGTATCTAAACCTTGTCTTGTTCTTTAGGAATTCGTTGGCCGCTTCCCGGTTATTGTGCCCTTCCACAGTCTGAACATAAGCATGCTGGTCCGCATCCTTACCGAGCCGCGCAACGCTTTGGTGCCGCAGTACAAGGCCCTGCTGGGTCTCGATGATGTGGACCTGACCTTCACCGAGGACGCTGTCAAGTCTATAGCCCAGCTGGCAATGGAGAGGCATACAGGCGCCCGTGGTCTGCGCTCCATAATGGTAAGCAGTGAGCACTTGGCTTTGGCCTTACTTTTACTTACCTTAGTGAGTGTACTTTTTAGGAGCAACTCCTGCTGGATCCGATGTTCATAGTGCCCGGTTCCGACATTCGGGGTGTTCACATAACCGCCGATTATGTTCAGGGCTCTGCGGCGCCCGAATACAGCCGCGAGACGGACGCCCCGGCAGCTGGGAGCAGCGTGGCCTCCACGGACTCCACGGAGACCACAAACGATAATGATAAGAACTTTGAGGATAGTGAGAAAGTACGACTAAAACAGTAGATGAGAGAGATACCGATACCGATACCGATTATCCACATCCAAAGCCAACCAAAACACAGAATTCAACGCGAAGCTTAAACAAACAGAACCCATTTCCGATTTGTTTATCTTCCTAGATCTTTCTCTTCAGCTTGTTCTATCCTTCCTATTGCTCGCTTTCAAATAATCGCCTTAATCTTCCAAACTTCCAAAAAATACGATCTGCAAACACTGTTCAGTCTGTCGGTTTCCCCACTCTAACACTAACATATATTTTTTAGTTTGGTTTGACTGATAAATTGGTTGGTTCGTCGTAGCTCCTACCCTCAAACCCCATCAATCTGTAAAATATGACCGCTGAGAGGAGTAAGTGATCTGTGTATATGCAATATCCTCAAACCTATATGCATCTGTGATTCATAATCGACGAGCAGCGCAATCTTTTGAGCCCGAAGCAGTAGCAGTAGTAAGCAGAATAAAAACCAATCCTAAAGATAATGTCACCCTGACCTGAATAAAGGCACATTTTTTTTGAATTGAAAACTTAACATAACACTTAAGATCGGAAATCTGCAATGTTGGCATTGGCAGGGATGATGTGGTCGAGGTCGAGGTCTGTACCTCTTGGCGCTAGGATCCTCCTCTCGTGCATATACCAATTATATATACAAAACGTAAACACGTAATATTTAGGCAAATTTTGCATAGTCTAAACTGAGTTTCTAAATGAGTTCTGGTAGCGTTACAATGATGACAAACGAGAAGCAAGTTCTACTTTTAACTACTTTAAGTTGAGAAATCAATTTTGAAAATAAACAAAAAAATATACAAAAAAGAATTAATAAAAAAAAAACGAAAAAATTAAAGAATACGGATTGTATCGGCTTCTATTAATGGAACGGATGAGCTCATATAAATATTTTATTGTGAAAAATAAAATATATTTTATGTTGGCTGCACCGCTGCAAGGGGTTGCGGTGCTCGTCTTTCCGCTGCGGTGTTACCTTAATTGTTTTAGACCTGTCAGAATTATATTGGTTCGAAGCCAGCACAGTTTTTGGGCGGCCAATTTTGATGTCAAAGCCAAAAACAAATTGAAGGGTTATCCACAAATTCCGCTGGAAGGCATACACCAGGCAGAAATGCAAGCTATGCAAAACCATCGGTTCTTAGACTTTTAAGCAGAGCTCTGATATTCGGTCCAACTCGTGTAATCATTCGGTTCTTAATATTTCTTGAGAACAAATGCGAAGATCTTTTAGAGTGCACCTAAAAAGAAACTCTCTCTGTCCCTATTGCTTGTACATTGCAGGCAAAGCGTAAAAGAACGATCGCTACATGTGCTACATGTGAGAAAGAAAGCTAACTTCGGTAAACCGAAGCTGGTATACCCTTGCAGTCTGCAATTGGATCATTGAAAATCGAACCATTTTAGTAATGTTGAAAAAACATCGAATTTTGTAAATTTTACATGTAGAATTTTACATTATCATATAAATGGACCGATCGCTTCTATGGCAGCTATTTGATATAGTGGTCCGATCTTAATGAAATTAAAACCGTAATTCTAGAACCATAAAAAACTGCTATATCTCAAAATTTGTTAAAATACGTTGAAAAACAGAGAAGTTAAATTTTTTTTTACATTAATTTCGCCATCATTCCTATGGCAGCTATAGGATATAGTAGTCCGATTTCGGTCGTTCCGACATATATACTGCGTGCTGAAGAAATAAGACTATGCTGAAATTTTTAGCTCAATAGCTCAAAAACTGAGAGACTAGTTCGCGTAGGAACCGACAGGCTGACAGACGGACAGACAGACGGACATGGCTAGATCGACTCGGCTGGTGATGCTGATCAAGAATATATATACTTTATGGGGTCGGAGATGCCTCCTTCACTGCGTTGCAAACATCTGGTCAAAATTATAATACCCTCTGCAAGGGTATAAAAAAATGTACTGATAAAATTAGCATTGGTATGTCCTAGGGCGTCATCAGTGACAAAATCATCGATCATTCATAAACTTTTTATTGACAAAAACTGGATTTTTTCATCAACAGCTTGGGCCAAAAATTAGTCGCCATTTCATCGGCGATTCATCATAGGTTTATCAACTTTTCGTCAATAATTCATCAAATTTTAACTGGGTTTTGTCAACAACATTTTAGGCCAAAAGTTCATTAAGGTTCGTATTAAAACCGACTCTCTCGCTCTCTCATTTTCTCTTTTCAAAAATAAAGTTAATGACAGTTGGATGACAATTTAATGAATAGTCGATAAAATTGGTTGATAAATCACCGATAAAATGTCGAAATGGTTTAAAATGTTGATGACAAAACCCAGCTTTTGATAATGAATATTCTATGAGAAGTGGATGAATTTGTCATTAATGACAGCCTAGGACAAGCACATATTAATTTTATCAGTAATTTGTATGAAAATTCATCAATGATTCATCAACAAAACCTATGAATTACTGAAGACTGGTACTTTTTGAAAAGCAGGCGGCCTTAAGAGAGTGAAAACTGCTCTTGCATCAAAAGCAATAGCGCAATAGGAAAATGAGGAATAAGCTTTTTGTTTTGTTTTTAGTTTAGTTTGTTTTTTTGTTTAGACCCTTTTCAGAACTAGAGAGAAACAGTAAACTCCTTAAGAAACAAGAACATTTTGAAACTAGCATAGATCGGAATCCAATTTGAGTTTTATACCTGGCAGCTCCTGTCTCCAATTGGATCAGTTCGAAGATATTCCACGCAGAAGCTTTCCTACAAGGTGGAAGCCCTGCCCGACTCCTACGCTGCCTTGGGAGAGGGTCCACACTGGGATGAGGCAAGCCAGAGCCTTTACTACATTGACCTGGAGTCGGCAGGCCTCCTTCGCTACGACTTCAAGCTGCAGAAGGTCTTTAGGGCTAAAATCGATTGCGAGACGTTCTCCACTTTTATTCTGCCCGTTGAGAACAAGCCGCAAGAGTTTGCAGTGGGCCTAACCCGTCGGTGTTCGATCGTTCAGTGGGATGGCTGCTCAACGGAGGCCAAGGTGCTCCGCGACCTTTTCGAAGTGCAGCCGGATAAGAAGGACAACCGCCTAAACGATGCCAAATGCGATCCGAACGGCAGGTTCTTTGGCGGCACTATGGCCACCACTGGCGACATCTTCCAGAAGTGGGAGGGCGAACTCTACAGCTGGCAGGCTGGTGGCGAGGTGAAGGTCGTCCGGGAAAAGGTGGGCATATCGAACGGCTTGGCCTGGGATATCAAGGCCAAGAAGTTTTACTACGTGGACACGAACAACTACGAGGTGGTTGCATACGACTACGACCAGGGCACAGGAGCTATTTGCAACCCCAAAGTCATCTTCGATTTGAGGAAAATCTGTCCCGAGGAGCCCTTGCAGCCGGATGGCATGACCATCGATACAGAGGGTAATATTTACGTGACCACGTTTAATGCTGGAACCGTTTTTAAGGTCAATCCCTGGTAGGAACATACAATTACCCCAATTTCCTATTTAAAATCTTTTTTTCACCCGTTTAGCTCTGGAGATATTCAGCTGGAGATAAAGCTCCCCACCACGCAGATCACATCGGTGGCATTCGGCGGTCCCAACTTGGACATACTCTATGTGACCACGGCTGATAAGTACGATCAGCCTGCACCGGCTGGAGTCACTTTTCAGGTGACCGGCCTCGATGCTTGCGGATATCCTGGCGTCAATTTGAAGGTCTAGACTCTAGAGACTGATTTTCCTAAGCTGAAAAAAGGTTAAACATTTTATTTTTATCGAGAACGTATTTTTTTAGAAACGAGAAGACTTCGTCTTAAATCAGGAATAAAAAACCGTTCTCAATGTAAGAACTTTTCTTCTCGTTTCTGATATTTTTGTTCTTGGTTAACTTTTGAGAAGAAAAATACCAAATTCGAGAACGTTGAGAAAGGTTTTTTCCCTCAAAGTAGTGTATTTCATTTTAAAAAAATCCCTTAATCTTGTTCTTAATATACTTTGGATTATTATTAAACAGATTTAGGCCGTGGAAATTATAAGCTGTGGTTGCTGCTTTGCTTGCCCATTGCAGACAAAGCTTAAACGAGGGAATGGGAAAGAGATAAAAGACAGAGGCGAGACACATAAATACAAGAGTTAATTTACATTTGGCTGTTTATACCCGGTACCCATAGGGTACAAGGGTATTATGGGTTAGTGCCAACCGAGAATGTATGTAACAGGCAGAAGGAGGCATCTCCGACCCCGTAAAGTATATATATTCTTGATCAGCATCACCAACCGAGTCGATTTAGTCATGTCCGTCTGTCCGTCTGTCCGTCCGTGTGAAACAACAGATCTATAAGAGCTAGAGTTACCAAATTTGGTGACAACATTGGAATTTGTTGCACGCAGATCAAGTTGGTTTTAAAATTTGGCCACGCCCACTTGCGCCCTCAAAAATCATAAAAAACGTAAAATAAGCTATACTCGTTATTTTCGGGTTAAAGTTAATAGATACAATAAATTAATAAAATAGAGCGGACGTTTCCTGAAAATTTCAATAAAATCGGATAATAAACATGGGAGATACTAGCAATAAGGTTAGAATTTTAACACCCCTACATAGGGCACTGCTGTTGCAAGCTGTAGCCGACAGGTGGCGCATTCGAGCCTTGGCCGTGCGATATAATGGCGCCAACTGCAGAAGAAATCACAAAAGAATATAGCAAGAAATTATTAAAAATTCCGATAGAGCGGGTTTTTTTGTGTTCCTATAAAATGTATCGTTCATATTTAAGTATGACATTAAATTGTTTATGTCGGGAGGTAATTCGAGAGGCGATTTATTTAAAGAAGTATCGAATTAGACTATTATAAGGTATGTACAATTTTAAATTGCCTTTTAGTGTGAAGCGCAAACGTTTAGGTACCGGGTATCTCACAGTCGAGCACAGTCGACTGTAGCTTTCTTACTTGTTTTATTACAACTTATTAGTCACTCAAGATTCTTTGGTTTTATAGATAAGAAGACTGGGGAACATTAAGTTTCATAAATAAATCGCAAAGTCCTTATATATTTGTAATTAATTTTATTGTATTCATCTTTAAAATTCAACTAAATCTGCAGAACTCATAATAAATAATCTGAATTTATTGCACATATGGACTAAAAGTAGTTCCTTGTTTTTGTATGTTTTTCTGTTTCATTTTCATTTCGTAGTGTATAAATTTGTATAAAAATTTGTAAGTTAATAAATATCTTTTTGACGGCCTTCAATCGTTCTCCTCTGAAATGAGCAGCTCGTATTCCTGTGCCGCAAACCGATCCCAGTCGGAGGTCTGTAAATAAATAAAGCTATTAAAGAGACACCAAAGCTGGGTGCTACCGGGAAAACTAACATATTCGTCACGCTGTGAGGCGAAGGGATCTCGTTGCTCGTGATCCAGATACTTCTCCAGGTTGAAGAAGGTATCAAAGAACACGTGCGTCATTTTGCAGCGCTTCAGGTCGCCCAAGGTGATGCAGTCGCGATTCGCCGGCTTAATCATGTCCAGCATCTGACACCAAGAAATGTAATTAAAAGGAGAAGCCAAAATAGGGCCTTTGTATGATCCTCACTTGACACAGGCAGTCCTCGAAGGGCAGGCATTCGATGCCTATGCCCTCCATCCGTTGCTGCTGCTCCTCGTAGAAGTACTCCAGCTCGTACATGGAGACCACGCCATCGCCGTCGACGTCCATGCAGCGGAACCAGTATTCGATGGCCGTCGGTGTCCGCTTATCCTCCTCCGACAAGATGAACCAAACAAAGTCCGTATAGGACATCTTTGCCTCGTCCTCCGGAGCTTTTTTGTTGTCGCTGCGCGTCACACAGCCGGAGAAGATGCGCTCCACGATGCGCGAGGACAGGGCGTGGTCACTGTGCTTCGCCAGATCCTCCTGGCTGATCAGAAGGTCATGATCCTTGTCCAGCTCCCAGAACTTGCAGTAGATGACGTAGAAGTGCTCGTAGCTGAAGAAGGCCATTATCTGGTTGATGTCCTCCTCTTCCTCCAGCAGACTAATCATCTGAGGACGATGAGTATGGGGATTTAGGCCTGTAATAATTCGATTAGAAAATATAGCTCACCTCCAGAAGATCGGACCGCTTCAGTTCGGCTATTGTGATCTTTCCGCTCCAACTGCGGTTCACCGAATAGAAAATGCGCGCGATGACGGTGTGCACGTATCTGGAATGGAACTCGGTGGCCTCCTTGAGAAACGCCAGGCCGGGGTGTGTGTCCACCACATCCTGCACCATGGGCACCAGGTCCTCGGGCACGATGTATGAGCGGAATCTCTGGCCACGCGACAGAATGTACACGAATCTCGAGGCCGCCTCATGGCAATAGATGTTCATTCTGAAAGTCAATGAAAATACTTATAAAGTTTCCAAAAAAAGGTCGAGCAAGGATCACTGCTTACTGTTTCCAGAACTCGACAAACCGCTGGCGCTCGACGAGACCCGAGTTGGTCGATTGGCAGAATACCATCACAGGCATGCGCCAGTAGAAGGGCAGGCCGCAGATCTTTAGGATGCGGGGCAGCTCGTCCTTGGTCACCTGGTTGTTGGGAAAGCTGTCGAAGGCGGAGAGAATGCCACGGATAGTCCGCTCCATGGCGATCGTTGGCTGTGGCTTGCCATGCGGAAAGTAGAATCTGTCGCGGCATTGGAGTAATTAAATCGCATGTACTGGCAACTCTTCGATCCTCTTACCTGGGTATGTAGACACTCTTCGTGGAGCGAATCTCCTTCTGGAGCAGATTCTGTTCCGGCGGCGGCGGCGGTGTGGCGTGCAGCTTGACCTGTCGACAAATATGAGGCAAAAATTAATATCACTCACTAATTGTTTACATTCTTCGCCTTGTGTTGTGGCTGCCAAAGCGCCACTCAATAAAATTTGCAATTTATTCTCGAAAAATGTTCTTTTGTTTACGTTTTCGCGGAAACTTTTTCTCACTCTCGGCCAAAAGCCGCAGACGGCCACGCCCATATCGACGTATGTGCGCCCTTTACCTTTGAATTTATTATTAAATGTTTGCCATCCAAATAAACACTAACGAATTGTTGTCTAATTTAAGCGGTGAGTGGCCGCGTAACAAAGGCAAAAAAAACGTATTTGTTTAAATTAACTTTTCGCTTTGGTAAATAATGGAAACATATTTGGCCCGTGGGATTTTTATGTTGCGAATTTTTGGGCAGTACACAAAATTGACGAAGTTCATGGAAAAACTGCATTAAATTATAGGAGGAAGGCGGAGGAGATTGTGGGAAATAGGCCTATTTGAAAACTATAAAACAGGGAATAAATACCCCCTGCGTGGGCTTGATTTAAACTGAAATTGTTAGAAATTCGTTTGTGTAAGTAACAAATAAATCAAATTCAAAAAGAAAGAATTCAAAAGAACAAAATATCTCATTTTTAAGAAGGTTTAACTGAGTTACAAATTTAAAATTTGACCACCCTGATGGGTTGTTTACATTTGCTGACTTAAGAGTCAGTCTTTACCAAGAGAGAGAAAATTCAATAGAAAATAAATAATTGAGGAAAATATAGTTATGCATTAATTAAATCTCAATTATATTACTGGTTCTCAATATTTCTGCACCCAACAACCTCATTGGGTCTCTACGAATGAGGATATCGCATAGACTTTAATCCCGGCACGGCCATTCATGATTTTAAAACTGTCAACGGCGACATAAATATTAATCTTCTCTGACGACCACACCACATCGGAGAGCCAGCCAGTCCCCCTCTTCCATACAAAAAGGCAAACAATTCATTGGCATGTACGCCCATTACGTATACGCCCGGCTACACGTCGTTTATAGTCAAATATTACGCATACGCATTGTTGCCTAATTTATAGACAAAAGCAAAGAGCACGAAAAAAACTCTCGAGAATCGAACGCATGCTAAGAACTTAATTGCAAAAATAGTCTCTGGTGTTTCTCCGAGGACTGTATTTTTAGCAGTTCTGTTTGCTTTGATCAGAGACCAAGTGAGGAATTTCACAAGCAATCGTAGTAAAGCAAAGTTCAAGTAGCGGAGCGATTTTTAGATCGGTAAGTCATTCATAGAAAACAAAACGGAATATGCCATGCCCGCCCGCACATGTAATTAAGTAATTAAACAATTCTACACACAAAATAAAACCCCAACCAAAGCAACAATCAGCACTAAGCCAACACTAGAATCAACAACAATTGCATTTCGAATCGCTGAAAGTGATGATGATCATGTGTTGTTTTGTTGTATTGAATTCGGTTTTGTGTTTGTTCGCCTCATTTTTGTTGTTTTTTCCTCCTCCCTCAGATATTTTGCTTTTGCACGATCGCGCACTGATCGTAAATGCTTGATTTGATTGTTTATATACGAAAATATGCATACAACACCAGGGGCACTCGATGTGGGTAAGTGAGTCCACTATGAATACCGCCGAATAAGCCCCGCACGAAGGAAGCTGAGTAGTCAACAGGTTCTATTAGTGGAATGCTTTTTGTTGAATCCATTAATACTATTATTTATATCAAAATAAGGGAGGTATTTCACGACATATTGACAGTTTTCAAGCCAATATAAAAGAAATGTTCTCCTGAAGATGATATCGAACAATAAAACTGGTTTTACTGTCTACTCATCGTTGTTAAATTCAATTAATCCGCATTGCGAATACTTTTCTAATTAAATTATTCTGTACTAAGGATTAACAATACCGTCATATAAATATTTATAATATATAAATTTGCTTAAACGTTAACCATATTTCATGAATTCGCTTGATTTATTCATCACAATGTTGACAGATCAATTAGTTCCTCCAGAAGTGGAAAACCATTTAGCTACCAATTTTAATTTCAAATAAATTTTATTAAAAAAAAATAAAAAAATAAAAATTAAAATAATTTAATATGATTTGCGGAATATCTCTGAGCAAAAAATCTAATTATTGTAGATTATATTATGTGTGTTATAAATTGAAATCAAAGATCTATCTACGAGTATCAAGACATGGAAATTGAAATGAATGGAGGAAATATTTATATATTTAATACTTTTTAAACACGTTAGAATATAATCATTATAAGGTTTTGAAAACATTGTATAAAATACTGCATTATATTTGATAAATATTTCAAAAAGTACAATTTAAAAATTGTTCTAAGTCCCAAAAGTAAATAACCTCATGTTTCCCTTTTGGCAAAATTTTGTTAAATTAATTGGGGTTTCTTTGACAACAACTTTTCATTATTTTTTCTTCACTGCTGAGAAGGGTTGTAGCTAACTATACTTTTCTTAAGAAACTAATGATTAGCTATACAATTTTTGCTAATTAATATTGCACAAACTTAATGTTCTGATGCTTTTGGTAAACACAAAATAACAATAAAACAAATACAAATAAAACCAAAAAATATTAAGAACTCAATAGAATGGCTTAGAATTTTACGGTATTGTTTAGGAATGAGTGTCATCTTGCTGGAATCGAATTTGATCAAATTTCTCAAAGTGAACTTAAGCTTTTCGCATTATTTTCTGCTGATTTGCCATAAATTTGTTTAGATTTCGATCACTACAAAAGCTGTGCTTGGAAATGAGATTCCGAATTGAATCTAACTCACTCTCACTCGGTGCTGATATAGCACCAATATTACCCGCTATTTTCCGCCACCGATCCTCCCCAGCCATTTGGCAAGCGTTTCTCGTGTGGCGTCTTGGGGTAACCTTAAATCAATCAATGATGCAGCGCGCTCGCACCGATAACAGCGGCCCACAAAGAGCCGAAACGAAAACAAATGTGCAATTGCAATTGCTCGATCTTCACGCGGGGAAGATGAGGAGATGAGGGGCAGTGTCTATTTTTTTTTTGCACAGTGTCTTTTGGCATTTTCAACTGTTAGATAACACCCACGAGCACACGATTATCGACCTGCTAACGGGTGCGAATTCCCGCAATTCTCCATAGGACGACACTCACCTTGATGAGACTCTTGGGCGGTGTGTCTGCCTGGGGGCGCTTGATGTTAAGGAACGCGTGTCGCACATCCGGGCACTTCTCGAACATGAGCACGCGCTCGGCCACGGAGCCGCGGGTGAGGAGGTTCACTGGAAGTAGACGGAACGCCTGGAGTGATGGCACGTTTAGAATGAGGGGGGGATTCGGTTATATTACTCTTGTCCTGGCCATTGGCGAGAGCCGCCCGCGCCCCGCTTGTCGGTTTGACTTTATTCAACGTTGGCATCGTTGTGCTGCCCGATGTTGCTGGCGTTGCATCCATTGATGTTGCGGATGTTGCTGATGTTGCTGATGTTGCGGATGTTGCTGATGTTGCTGCTGCTGATGCGTTGTGGCTGGCGTTATCAGTGGCGCTGCGACTTGTTGACTTGCGTGTGGCTACAGCTGCTGCTGATGCTGCAGTTCCTCCTGTTGCCGTTGTTGGCTTCTCTTTGGTTGCCGGCTTGCCTTCGGCACTGTTTTCTTTGGTTTTGCTTGACTTGCGACTTGTGGCCGCTGGCTCGCTGCCTTTATCACTCACTGCGATGCTGCTGCTGCTGCTGGTGCTGGTGCTGTTGGCTACAGTCACCGCTCTCGAGGCGGGCGCATCCACCACGTCTATGCTAACTGGCACTGCGCTCCTGCTGCCGTTGATGCCGGCCTTGCTCTGCTTTTTGGTGGGCTGCTCGGAAGCTGCTAACTTCTGGCCGCTGCCCAGGGAATTGCTGCTGCTGCTGTTGGTGGCAGCGGCCTTGCTGCTCTGACGCTTTTTGGCAGTGACCACCGCCACCGGTGTGTCCTTCTGTTGCTGGATCAGCTCGCTGATCTTGAGCAGGTTGTGCGTCTGCTGCTGCGAGAGATTGTTCACGTCCAGATGCAGGTTAATGTCGTAGTTGAGATTGACATCGGGCAAGGCTTTGTTGGCGGAGACGGCGGCCACCTTCTTGGGCGACTGCAGGGCTGGTTCCGGGACGGATGTATAGCTGGAGGCCGCAGGAGAAGTCGCCTTTTTCACCTTGCCATTGGCTGTGACCTCGGACTTCTTCAGGGTCTTGCCCCGCTGCTCCTTGTCCTTGTTCACGAAGCTGGTGACCATCTTCTTGAGACCCTCGGTGTCCGCCGTGGGCGAGGCCACGTCTGTGAAGTCTCCGGGGGCTCCGGCGTTAGTGTACATCTGCAGGAGTTCGGGGGGCGGGATACCCCGGCTCTTCCACGTGTGATAGATGGCGTCCGCGTGCTCGTTGATCTTCTTGGACAGCTCCGCGATCTCCGCATTGGAGTCGATGTCCGATGTGGATGCCGGCGCACTGGAGCCAGGTGACTTGGGGGATGACTTGGGACTGGCGCCAGCTCCAGAGCCCGCTGGCTTCCGGGTCGTGGTGGTCGTCTTGATGGCACTCGTCACCGCCACGGCACTGATCACGTTGCCCGCCGGCCCGCTGCTCAGCTTCTTGGTCTTGGTGGTCGTGGTTGTCGTGGTGGTGCTCGAATTGGCCTGCATTTTGTTGTAGGATCTCGAAAAGTGTGTGTATGTGTGTCACTAATGTGTCGCGTCTCTCTCTCTCTGTGTTGTTTTTTTTGGAAATCACATCTTCACTGCTCACATTTTCATTTAATTTCAATAATTTATTGAAACCCTAATTTGTTCTGTATTTAATTTGCTTTGTGGCACTGCGAGCGAGATTCACATGCGTTTCATTCACTTTTCACATTTTCAGCGTTTTCAACTCTTCTCCGTAGACTGCGTATGGCGAAATCTATTTATATAAAGGAAAATACCAAAATTTCCTATTTCGTTTATTTCAGACGCCGCCGAATCCGAAACATACACACACGCACCCCACGAAAGTACACACGGACACGGACACGGGTTCGGGACCAGGCATCGCATCAGCGGAATATCGAGCAGAATATCTCGTACGTACGTAAAACGCGTACACACGGCACAGGGCACAGTGGTTGCAGATCAATTTGTACGGGGACTCGAATAGAGAGTCGGACAGCTGCCAAGAACAATTATCATATCGTTGGATTAATTAATGGCCTCACACCTTTTGCGCCAAAACGTGAACAATTATCGTGTCACGTTGAATCATCTCCATGATCCATCTGGTTGGTTTTTTGAACAAACAAACAATTAATCAATTGAGGTAATTGAATCCAACTGCAGCCCACTGTGCATGCGTAAGATAGGACAACGGTGGTCGAGAGAATAAGGAACTACGGATTTACGAGACCTGCCACGTGACTATATTAATTATAAAGTATTTATGGTGCTTACTCAGCAGTTTTCAACATCTATTTATTATTTTTTAATATGATTAAGGCTCCGTTAAACAAGTTTAACTTTTATTTGAAGTAAAAGAAGGAGATGCGATCCCTTATCTTTGTTCTTAAACTGACTTTTCATGTGCCTTTCTTAATTATTAAGTACTCTTGACTCTAATTTAAGCTTCTTCAAAATATATTTAATAGTTTAATGTCTTAAGGACTTTATTCAGCAGTTTTCAACATATATTTATTATTTTTTAATGTGATTAAGGCTTCGTTAAACAAGTTTAACTTTTATTTAAAGTAAAAAAGGGCGAAGCGATCCCTTATCTTTTTTCTTAAAGTGACTTTTCATGTGCCTTTCTTAATCATTAAGTATTCTTGACTCTAATTTAAGCTTTTTCAAAATATATTTAATAGTTTAATGTCTTAAGGACTTTTTTAGACTATTTTAAGTAAAAAGGGACTAACTACAGAATTATTTGTGATCAGTAATCAAAGGAGCTAGTGATCAAATGAGGTATAAATAGATTTCGAGGGCCTAGAAGTCAGGTAATAACACGACGTGCAATAGGCTTTCAATGCCGAATTAGATGCTAATTTGATAAATAGATCGGATAAACATTTAAACAAACATCATTTTCTAAAGATACTAGGATGAGTAATCCCTCGGCAAGATGCTACAAATTAAATTGGCGCTGCTACTAGCTTGACCGCTGCTATCGATGCCGCTGGGGCGGTGTGTTTTGTACTATATCGCCGTTTTTACGTGGGGTTGTGATGGGAGACGTAGACGCGAGATCGTGGATGCTGTGGTAAATGCCCGTCGGGATGAGACCGGGAGCTGCGTTTGCGTTTGCGGCTGCGACTGCTGCTTCTTCAACTTTGTACTATTTATTCGAAAATAAATTTCGAAGTAGTTGCTGCACACACACACAAGCGCCTAGTGCACTTTACATATGCCGCGGGGTGTGTGTCTGCATGGGGCTGTGGTGGTGGTGTGTATGACGTACATATGTATAGTTTTGATATTTGTCTGCCTTTATTAATGTTTTAATTGCATTTAGGCCCGGAGGCGCGCGTGCTGACGACAACGGCGACACCGAGAGAGATTCCGTCATTAATTAATTAACCAGCCCGTGGCGAGCAGAGGTTAATCGGCATTTTCGCGGCACGACACTTTTTCGCTTTTTGGGGGTGAAATTCGCAACTGATGACGATGTTCAAACAGGAAAACACACGCGGCGGCGGCCGTCCCGTTGGATATTTTGGAAAACTCTGGCAAGCTTCCGCTTGGCGAGTCTAAAATTAACGGCAAACAGAACAGAACGGAGCGGAGCAGGGCAGCCCCAGCACTCAAAAATTGGAGATCCGAAGGCGGAATTCGTATATCCGAGCGGATAGCGGTGCACGCGCTGCTGCTTAGGTCCGTGTTGTTACTGTAAATCTTCGGCCGCTGAAAATAACATCAGCCTCCGATCCGATCCGATCCGAGCCGTAGGGAGAGCGAGCGAGCGAGGGAACGGATGAGTGAGAGTGCTGGTGCCTAGTGCGAGGTGATCTCAGCTGTTGCTGCTGCTCCCGCTGCTGCTGCTGCTGCTGCTGCTGCTGCAACTACGCTAATGACACTCGCAGCCGACAAGAACGAGCGCTCCCACACACTCGCGACCTGCGATCAGTGATGCCGTCATTTTGGGGACTATTAGAAAAAAGAAGTTAGTTTCGGATAGCGGCAGTTTTTGTAACGGGTTCTTTCAGAGTTAAAAGGACATACTGCATTCGTGGGAGGGAAGGAGAAGGAAGTTATTTCTACGCCAAATACATTGTATGTAGCTTATCCTTCGTCATCATTAACAGCCAAGGCGATTTAGACACGGCATCGCCCTTGTGGTAGTAATCTCTGAAATGCAACCCCAATCAAACACAGAGGAACAAAAGTTTTGGGGTACTATTATTTTAAAAGTTGCCCAAATATATGCTACAAAATATATCATTGCAAAAACAAATACAAATTTTCACTGAATTTGGTGCTGCAAGCATTTTATTGCATACTTTAAGGCGCACTTTAAAGTGATTTCAAAACCCTATTGATTTCCGGTGAATCCCCGAATAACGATGATTAGAGTAATATTTAAAATATAAAACATTGAATGATTAAACTAGATGCAACCGATATACATAGATAGGCAATATTTATATTTATTAATTTCAAGTCTTCGATTTCAAAATAGCTAAAAATAGTCATCAAATGGCTACGGTGACAACACTGTCCCATTGGGGGAGAGAGCGATGCTCATTACTTTTGGCGTTCTTTGAGCAGCAGCAGCTCCGCTCTGCTCGCTCTCTCACTTACCCCCACACGACGACGCAGCGCCAGAAGCAGCGACGCCGGCAGAACACTTGCCGTCGTTTACCCACTCACACACACATGCACCCAGCCACGCACACAGGCTAGCGCCGATCCATTGTCGAACATAGAAAATACAAAAATCAAAATCATAGGTGTTTGTTAATTATACACTGTGCCCTGGAGGCTGGGAGTCACGGTTCACATGACAGCTTTGACAAAGCGTGCGAATTGGAGAGAAAGGTGTAGGATATTATACGGAAGCACTGCTGAATATCAGATAGAAGGGATTTTTGAAGCAACAAAAATTAAAAATGAAAAGGATGCCCTTTAAAAATATATAAATGTGTTTATTAACGGTTAAAATGTATTTATAAGCCGTCTGTTTAAATTTTTTAATCTCAACAATTAGTCATCTTACTGTTTAAATATTTGATAAATATTTGTGACAACATTCATTGGGATAAATCATAAGTATTACAAATACAGACATTTTTTGCTGACTCCGAGCTATAATCCGATTTGAATTTTGAATTTGAATTAAGTTTACTGTTTAAATAGTTGATAATTATCAGCAATATTCATTAAATAAATCATAAATATTACAAATATAGAGATTTTTGTTGACTCCGAGATATAATCCCATAAGACTTGGTCTTCGACGCCTTCCTCATAGCATTGAGTTGTTGAATCAACATTTAATACGAAGAATGCAATGACTTCAATGAATATTTAATGAATATTTAATTATTTCAATGAATATTTATTTATTTATTTACAATATTTATTATTTATCTAAACCCCCTGTTCAACATGTGTACCTTTTTATTTAAAAACATTACATTAAGAATTGATCTAAAGCAATATAAAACATTTTATTTGCATACATTGTATATATTTTAAGGGCATTGAAGCCGTCACCCAAGATCGCTGTTTCTTCTCCAATTTCAGTTTCGTCTGCCTCATTGAACAAGAAAACAACAACAGCCACGGATCGAAGCGTTTATCTCGCTTATTTGCTAATGCTAAATGATTGTCTTGTGCCTCTCCTCCTGCCACGCAATGTTTGTTGCAGTCAGCCGTCGCTTTATTTGCTGTTTTCTTCGATTTTATTTGCTGCTGTACCCATTTTGTACATTTTGTAGGTTCGCTATGTTTATGTTATTCAGCAGGTGGGCGGGTGACTTTTCGTTTTGTGTAAAGAAACACGAATATGCTGAATAAATTGTTTTGAAAAGTTTATACTATTTTTTAAATACAATTTCACACGCAGACACCCACACTTTGTAGCGTATAGGAACCGCAAGTGCGGCTAACGATGACGCCTATAGCGACCATAATGATCTTGATGACGATGATGATCTGAGCGCAGCTTCCGGTTTTGCGCTTTTTAAGTATTTTGCCGTCTAACTTTATTTATTACCAGCTTTTTTTCGTTATTGTTTGCGGTGTTATATGTAATTGATTTAGACCGAAAGATCTGCCAAGCCTAACATGTGTCGACTGTCACACGGAGTGACAGTTATTTCGGTTAAGTTCCATATTAGGGCTGGGCATTAAGCGTGACATCCCGGCCATCTGGATTAGCCTAAAACTTGACCCAATTCAGCCGAACGTGTTGAGCGGTCGGTCGGTCGCACGAAGCAAACAAAAGGCTTTATGCCAAAGTTGGATTGACAAAAAATAAATGCAAGCTGCCCACACGCATAAATAAAGCTAAAAGTGCTATAAAGGCGAGTGGCACGACCATAGAATACCTGGTACTAAGCTCTTAGAAAATTCTTTGCTCTAAAGGCGACCATTTAATACCTGGTACTAAGCTCATACAATTCTTTGCTAACGTTTTAAAACTAATTACTGATTTTCCTGACTTTTTATTTTATTAAGATATCCCTTTACATTAAATAAAAGTGTAGAAAATATAAAGTATAAACTGGTTTTCATTAAATTATTGTAAGAAGAGTTCCCTGAATGTAAGAACATAAGTATTTTAAGTACAAAATCTCTATAGTTTATAGATTATTACAAACACAATATACCCTGGTACTCTCTTGTATATAAAACCCAAAACACATGGGTGAAAATTCGTTTGGACTTGACAATGGAGGTGCGAATAGATCGATCGCTTCAGCAAAATCCATAAGCAGCTTAGAGCTTCGCCAAGCGACTTCATCTTTCGGCATTTAAAGAGATTATTTAATGGCTTGTGACAGACGGTCAGGGCTCGCCGCAGCATTCCTTCATCTACGCACACGCTGCGTATGCTTAATTGCGCATACGCACCGTGGCTGCACCTTGGCAGTCTTTCTGCGACTTTGCTTTGCTTTGCTTGACCACATTGGTATTGATATTCATATATTAAATATGCCACTTTCCATGCCCCCTTTCGTCGCAATGTCAGGCAGAACTAAAGCTCGGCCAAAGTCGTTCTCAGAAGCCTTTGAAATGTGGCATCGGCAAGAGTTTAACTATTGACATTGGCCCATTGCGATAGCCGCTCTTGTGCGCCTTTGTTATGGCTATTATGGTTATAAGCCAAACCAAAAGCCGTCGACACTTTCCTTTGCACTTTCCACACACATTTATGTGTATATTTTTGGCTAATTGAATTTGAACTGCAGTGGCCGGAGAGGGCGGTTGAAACTATAAAAGCCAGGGCCCGAAATGCAGCCGTTGCAGGTTTCCAACGACCAATCGCCGCGAATAGTCCGCCCCAGTGAAATACTCAGAACTCAGGCATCCTTTATGTAAAAAGTGTTTGAAATATTATTAGTGAATTTGCAGCTTTTTATGTAGAAAAGTGTGATATAGGCGGGATATAGTGACGCAGCCAGGAACCTAAAAACACAATGGAGAGGTACGGCCTGATGATAGATCATTGATCGGATCCGCCTGGGATTTATATTAAATTTTGGATTGCAGCTTTGCAGCAGCAGCCGCGCAACTGGGGCCACACTTTGCCCCCCTGTCCAATGGATCGGTGGTGGACAAGGTCACCCCCGATATGGCCCACCTCATCAGCCCGTACTGGAACCAGTTCCCCGCCATGGACCCCATCTGGGCCAAGATCCTCACAGCCTACATGATCATGATTGGTATGATTTCCTGGTGCGGAAATGGCGTGGTGATCTACATATTCGCCACCACCAAGTCGTTGCGTACGCCCGCTAACCTGCTGGTCATCAATCTGGCCATCTCCGACTTTGGCATCATGATCACCAACACGCCCATGATGGGCATTAATCTTTACTTCGAGACCTGGGTGCTCGGCCCGATGATGTGCGACATCTATGCCGGACTGGGCTCGGCCTTCGGCTGCAGCTCCATCTGGTCCATGTGCATGATCTCGCTGGACCGCTACCAAGTGATTGTCAAGGGCATGGCCGGCCGGCCGATGACCATTCCATTGGCTCTGGGCAAGATAGCCTACATCTGGTTCATGTCGAGCATTTGGTGCCTGGCGCCCGCCTTCGGCTGGAGCAGGTGAGAGTCCTCGAATGATGGTTCTTCAGATTTCTCTGGGGAAGTAAAGGTTTCGAGAGCAGATCTGATAATAATATTATTAATATCAAGTTTGCTGAGTACCTTAATCCCGGACCTCAATATTTATAGCCCCCAGCTTGTCCTATTTCCTAAAGATATATCCTTAATCCCTTAATTAAAACAGGTACGTGCCGGAGGGTAATCTGACATCGTGCGGTATTGACTACTTGGAGCGCGATTGGAATCCACGCTCATACCTGATCTTCTACTCGATCTTCGTCTACTATATTCCGCTGTTCCTGATCTGCTACTCCTACTGGTTCATCATTGCTGTAAGTCACGAAGCGATCTCTGAACGAAGGAGGTTATTCAATCCTTACCTCCCTCCCCTAGGCTGTATCCGCCCACGAGAAGGCCATGCGCGAGCAGGCCAAGAAGATGAATGTCAAGTCCCTCCGCTCCTCTGAGGATGCCGAGAAGAGCGCCGAGGGCAAGCTGGCCAAGGTTGCCCTGGTCACCATCACCCTGTGGTTCATGGCGTGGACTCCATACCTGGTCATCAACTGCATGGGCCTCTTCAAGTTCGAGGGGCTCACCCCGCTTAACACCATCTGGGGAGCTTGCTTCGCCAAGTCGGCCGCCTGCTACAACCCCATTGTATATGGCATCAGGTGGGTGGATCTTCTACAATATATATTCCACAAATCCTTGATAGACTCCCTTCTGACTCGTCCTCCTTAGCCATCCCAAATACCGCTTGGCCCTCAAGGAGAAGTGCCCTTGCTGTGTGTTCGGCAAGGTCGACGATGGCAAGTCCAGCGATGCCCAGTCTCAGGCCACCGCCAGCGAGGCCGAGTCCAAGGCATAAATCCTTTGGCGCAACAACAACCAGAACAGCAACAACAACAACAACAACATCTAACTATTTACAACAGCAACAACAACAGCAACAAAAACAACAACAACAACAACAACAGCAAGAACAACTGCAGCAACAGAACGAAACGCTTTCGAATAACATCAAGAACAACAATAACAATGAACAAAAAATTATGCAAATTTCTTACATAACAAAAACCAATGTAAACTCAATTAAAACTTCTGCAATGTCACTTAAAGACAACAAAAGCTTAACAAAAAAAAACAAAAACAAAATAAATGCAAACGAACTAGAAAAGTTATTGGGAATGTTTTTTTCTTTCAATTTAAGGAGTTCTTGGAAATAGTTTACCTTACATTCAGCCAAGAAAGTTGAGTTGTTGAGTAAAAAAAAAAAGATATAGATTATTTATCCAAATTTATTGTATCACTTTCAAAGTAGACACCTTCCAAAATTATATGCAACATTTTTATACCCTTGCAGAGGGTATTATAATTTTGCCATGATATTTGCAACGCAGTGAAGAAGGCATCTCTAAGCCCATAAAGTATATATATTCTTGATCAGCATCACTAGCCGAGTCGATCTAGCCATGTCCGTCTGTCTGTCTGTCAGTCTGTCGGTTTCTACGCGAACAAGTCTCTCTGTTTTTAAGCTATCGAGCTGAAATTTTCAGCATAGTCTTATTTCTTTAGCACGCAGTATATATGTCGGAACCGAAATCGGACTACTATATCCTATAGCTGCCATAGGAATGATGGCGAAATTAATGTAAAAAAAATTTTAACTTCTCTGTTTTTCAACGTATTTCTATAAATTTTGAGATATAGCAGTTCTATATGGTTCTAAAATTAAGGTTTTAATTTTCTTAAAATCGGACAGCTATATCATATAGCTGCCATAGAAGCGATCGGTCGATTTATATGAAAATGTAAAATTCTACATGTAAAATGTAAAATTTACAAAATTCGATATTTGTTCAACATTACTAAAATGGTTCGATTTTCAATGATCCAATTGCAGACTGCAAGGGTATACCAACTTCGGTTTACCGAATTTAGCTTTCTTTCTCGTTTAAATTCATTTTTCGGAATTCTCGCAGCAATTTCCATTGTATGTCTTCTATTGAGTGAAATCGGGTTCCTCGAAGTGGTCATTTTAGTTTTGATAACAGAAAATAGTTAGCCGGAGCCATGTTCTCTTAAAGGTCGCCTGAATAATATATATTATTTACTGTCTGACCTGGTGGTAACAATTCCGAGTGTACGACACCGTATTTTATTTTATCGAAAAATTTCAAAATCGCGAAACACACATGAGATGAACTAATTACATCGAGCACTGTGAAAAAACAAATGACAGCTAGAGCTCAAAATCACGATAAGTACCGAGGACGAATGTGCGAGATTAGCGATAGAAAGAAATTTGCCAATTCTTTTAGAATAGATTTTTAAATAATGAATTCCCGGTACTTTTTTGACAGAATGTATTTTCTTTTAACCAGAACTCGTACATTAGGATCTGCCCTATATCTATTCGGTTCTCTTTTCATTCCGCTTAACTGTAATCGGAGAGGAAAAATGCAAAGCTATCTTAGAGTGAAACTTATAGGCTGATGTTGCTGCTTTGCGCGTACATTGCAGGCATAGCGTGGAAGAAGAAGCGAGAAAGAGATACATTCGCACAGAATATTTTTTTAAAAAGCATGCGGTCTCAAGCAAGGAGCCAAATTGTGCGGTTCTTTCGATTCCCTGCTGTGGTTGCTGCTTTGCTTGTACAGTGCAGACAAATTGTGGAAGAAGCAAGAAAGAGATACATTTGCAAAAGATATTTTCGAAAAGCATACGGTTACAAGCAAGAAGCTGTTCACACATGAACACGTATATATATATAAGAATTTTATGTAACCAGCAAACCGCTGCAGCACTGTACTGATAAGCATGTGTCTGCATAGATTTAAATACGTATCTCAAAAACTGTTGCTTGGGTTCATCCCTTAAATATTTGTACAGCAACTACTTATGTTTATCTTGCAGCGGAAAATCCCCGCTTGCACTTGAGAACGGCTTCCCAGCTAGAGGGACAGATGACCGTTGCGTTGGTCTTGTTAGAGATAAGATTAGACATAAGATTTTCATGTTAGCTACCTAAGCTAGGTCTTATTAAAAATAAAATCAGTTTGAAATATCAACTCAACAAATGTAGACGTTTGCTTCATTTGCAGCCTCTCTTACATTTTGGTCAATCGAGCCTTCGAAGAATATTTACTTCGATAAAACTCTGCAGTTTCCCCCTATATGGTAAGGGACTGAGTATCACTTTAAAAGCAAAAGGATAAATAAGAGTCCTTATTGTTTAAAACTTAATTATTTTTCCAACTCAAAAAATTGGTTGGTTTAATACAAAATTTTGTGGTCGAGAAATCGGCAAAATAAAAAAAAAAGTGGAAGCGTGCTAAGGCTTTAACATTAGCAGTGAATGTTCCTAAATATCGAACAAAAATTAAATGCCATAAGAGCATAAAAATACTTAACTTATGTTAAGTTAAAAACTGGAACTAAGTGTCAAAAACAAAAATAAAGAAGTGCCAAAATAAAACAACATCAACTCCAAACATCAAACAAAAAACGGAAACAAGAAGATATTAGAAGGAAGGACGATCGCAGCAACAACCA